>JAEANM010003631.1:0-22067 GCA_017656035.1 Myanophis thanlyinensis
GAGTTAACTTAGACCTTGGAGAATGGGAATAATATCAGTTTGCATAAGTTTGAAAACAAAATTCTAATTTGAAGAGGCCTACTGCTCATGTTACTATAGGGCAGTGATGGTGAACCTTTTAGTGACACCACAGACAAACATGGTGGAGTTGAGCTGGGTCTATGGTGCATATGCCCATAGAGAGGGCTCTGAGTGCCACTCTGGCACATGTGCCATGGATTTGCCACCACTTCCATGGGGTAACTCTGGACAGCTTATAGTCATTAAAATAAGTCTATACATATACATTAAAACATAAATAATTTCAAGCCAAACATTAAAATCTAAGGACATGTGGGGGAGAGCAGGGGTGGAATGTGGGGAGGAGGGATCTGTTGTTACTCAATCAGCCACCTCCACTGTGCTGTTTGTCCATTGGGGCCCCCAGCCAACTGGCAGAGCCACATCTTTGGTCCCTTATCAAAGAATAGGAGGGTTGAGGCCAAACTCGCATTGGCAGGGGAGGGAGGGAGAGATGTTCCAGAGGGTAGCAGCAATAGCAAAGAAGGCCCTCCTTCTGGATTCTGACAGCCAAAACAATCACACTGACAGAACCCACAATATACCTCCTTTGCCAGTAGAAGTGGGATGGGCCAATCCCAGTGGTGTGAGACGGTCTCTCAGGTAACCTGGATCCATGCCAGAAAGGGCTTCAAAAGTGATCAGCTATGCCTTGTATAAAGATGGTGTGGCTTCAATTAAACAATTAAGAGTGCTAGCTCATATCCCTTTCCACCCCACCTTGCCCCAGGTCAGTAATAAGTCAGAAAACAAACCCCCACCCCCACCGCTTGACCTTTCTAATAATAACATGTTCATCCTCAGAAATGTTTGACAGGAATGCACCTTTGGAGCAATGTAGAAAGCTAGACATCTTTTCTTTCCAGAGAGGACAACTGATCAGGGAGTTCAGGAGAAATTTCAGCATCAGATGAATGAACTTAATATGGTCAAGTATACCTGATCTAAACTTCACCTTTAAATCACCTGCTGATCCCATCCTAAGATAATTTCTTCAGTGTTGATTATTGGAGACCTTCATTTAGTTATTAAGGTAACTAGTTAAGGTGGTGGTTGTCAGAGGATCCAGAGCTCTCCAGCAAAAAATAAAATAAAAAATTATGTTTCTTTTTGGAATTAAATATCGGTTTATTATTTACAATTACATTGAAATCCTTGAAGATAATACTTTGACATAAATTTAATTGTTTTTAGTAATGTTTACTCTCTGGTAAGAGACTATAGGATGTAAAGCAATATCTGCTTTGGATCATGCTCTGGTAAAATTGCACCATAATTTTATTTTAAGAGAAATTTGACTCAAGATTTTCTCATCTGGATCTTATCATCCTTTGCCATGACAGAGAAAGAACAAAAAGGGACATCTATAGCATTTTGTACACACAGGGAGATAGCAGACAATCATATATGACTAAGGGTAGACACATTTTATTTAGCTCCCAACATTAACATAAATTTAGAAAATATATAGCATGTTGTGATGAGGAATACATTGATAAAGTAAATAAAATAATTGATGGAATATTCCTATACAACCATTGTAGCAATCCAAGAGGGGAAAAATGCTTTTTAATCTGTCATATTACAGCATTCTTCTTGCCAGGTTTCTCTGTCTTTTATCAACCTGCTGGAAAATATCAAAGCCAATGTGTGTGCTGGTTTTATTGACCAACAGTGTAAATAGTCATTCAGACATTGTTCAATGATGACAAAACACCACTTGATCCCTTTGATAGTAGTATTTATGTCATATTTTAGTTCTCTGTAAGGTAACAGCCTCCTCCTCCTCCTATCCTACACCATGAATTGGGGATTTGATGAGAAAGGAACAGATGTCTTGACATTAAATGGAGACAGAAAGAGAGTAAACTCCTAACTCTGGTACCTCGTAACTGAAGCCAAGTAGAAGAGGTGATTTATTTTCATAGCTACAAGAAAGTTAATAAATACCAATAAAGAAATTTAATAAAAAAAAAGAAAGTTATCAGAAATCTCAGTGGAACTGAAAAAGGAAATGTGGACACTAAATCATTTCACATTTTAATTGAGTATGATTCTCTATTGACCGTGCATACTTATACCTTTTGCTATTTGTAAAATAAAACCACGGAATGCTAGATTACTGAGGGCGGAATTACTATTCCAGCAGCTGCCACTAAAAGCAACATTATATCTGCTTCTTTGCTATATAGCCAACATACGTGCAGTGACACTGTTATATTTCAAAGTTTCTTGCCTTCAGTGTGTGTATGTGGTTGAGCAAATATCTATGAATTTTACTAAAATTTATGTGAAAGAACAGGAAGATGTACCATGCTGATCAAAATAGTCTTTCTCCCACTCCAGATAAGTGGATTATAGGATGTCACAGCCTGAAAACCTGGATGATGCCAAGTTAGGCAAAAACTAAAATAAAATGTTAGGAAGGAACTTGGAAAAACCAAGCTTGAGACTCTATTCAAGCACAAAGTTAATTTGGTCAGTCATCATCTCTTCATCCAATTCACTTAGCTGGGTTATTGTAGAGGTGAAATTATAGAAAAATCCATCTATGTTGCCTAGATCAGGGGTTCCTAGGTTGGCAGCCTGGTACTGGGCCATGGCCAATTTGAAACCAGGCCACAGAAGTGGTGGGTGAGTGCATCCAAAACCATCCCCTCCTCCCACACCACCACCAGCACTTTCTTCACTGGTCCGCTGAGCCAGAAAGGTTGGAGACCCCTACCCAAGAGCCTGTAGAAAGAGGTACAAGGGAAACAAGGAGACATTGGTTTCTTGTTTGGGGCACAAGAGAGGTTGCAAAGATTTGAACTAGAGGGCTTAAAAAAGTGTCAATTAAATTTCCACAGAAAGAGTGGCTGCAAACAGTGCAAATAAACTTCTTGCATCACTTCTGATTCTCTTTTGCTTTCCATATCTCTGACCTGATGGCAAATGTGAAATAAAAACCCTTTCCCTTGAAGAGTTTTTTGTCTTCAATACAAATCAGGAGAAAAACAAAAGCTGGAACTTTCAGGAGTTAAATGTCTGCATGCTCATTTATCTTCAAGTGCAACCTTATTCACTGGAATTTCTGGATTCAGATCAGGATTTCTTTAATGTAGTGTTGTTTAATTAGTTTGATTTATTTGGTTGTTTTGCCTGCTCTGAAAACAACGCAGCCACTTTCCTCTGAAAGATCATTTTGCCCAGAAATGGTGAAATTCAGTACCAGGGATATAAAATACACCCTGTGATTCTGGCTGAGTTATATATCTCATGCCTAATAAATTGTGCCCTGTGTAACAAGCATATTTAAGACATTAAAATAGCTTATGTTCTAAAAGAACCTCAGTAAAAAAGACTATTTTAAAATACATTGGACACGTTATACTTGTTCTTACAATTTTTGAACCTTTAAATGGTAGAAAATGTACACTATCTGATATGAATGAAGAAGCTGCTCATTCAGAGTTGTACATTCCTGTGGAGATTGGGAATGTGTGGTGTTTCCAGTTGCTAACAGCAAAAGTTTTAACTGCATGGAACAGGAGAGGTACTTATAAATTCAATATAAAAAAAAATGCTTGACTTTCACTGACATGTTTCAAGAATGCAGAATCCAAATATAGCCCAGTAGATAGGTTGGTTGAGCATAGGGGGAACACAGTGAGGGAGTTCCTTTTTGCTACATTTGGTACCCTCTTGTGCTTCCCTGTCCAGATATTTGAACATCAGAATATTAGTCTTTCAGAAGACAGGTGAAATGTTCAGAAATAAATTTGTTGAAAAGTCACTGGTGAGGAACAATCTGTGCTTTTGATTTACCTCTCAGGCAACTTGGAAGCTAGCAACAGTCTTCTTTTTAGACACGTACCCACAATCACCTAAGACTCCCCAAGGACATGTTAAGGACAGTGACTGGTATTTATTTTTCTCCCTGTTGGGAATATTGTGGGAAAAGAAAGATAGAGGAATTTGCCAATCATTTTCTTTAATATGGGGCCACAATGGCTCATTGGTTAAAGTTGCTGAGTTTGTGAGCTGGAAAGTTGATAGCCCGGGTTGAAGACCCAAGCACCACATGAAGGGAACAGCTCCCATTCTTGCCCTAGCTCTGGCCCACCTAGTAGTTTGAAAACATGCAAACGCAAATAGATAAATAGGTACCACTTTGAAAGGAAGTTAACAACATTCTATGCACCTCCACATATAGTCATGCTGGCCACATGACTACAGAAGTGTCTTTGGGCAATGCAGGATCCCTTGGATAAAAAAATGGAGATGAGCACTACCTCCTAAAGTCAGATTCAACTGGACAAGGGAAACTTTACCTTTTACCTTTTTTAATATGTTCAGGATATTAAACAACATTAAATATTAAACATTAATTAATTAAATATTAAAGTAATTAAACATTAAACAATTGCCTGAGTGAAGCAGAATAGTGCTTAGTCATTGGAACAATACATACTTGAGCTTTTCCTTTCTGTCAACTCAAAGCCTGAAAAAATGTATGTTAAAAAGGTCAGGAAGAGATAATATTTACATTTTTTGCTGACTGGAAATCACTGGTGTACTTTTTGCATCAAATGGAAAAAAGAACCGATTGATGGTTTTGAAGATTATAGAAGGAAGAGATCTGAGTTGATACTTGCAAATTTAAAAGTGTAAGGTAAATTTATAATTGTACTTAACTACTATAAAGAACATTGGAAACTATTTCTTTGTATCTTTTTATTTTTCTCTTTTTCATTTATTTTTCCTCCTTTTTTGCACTTTTAGCTTTCTCTTTGATTCCTTTCTATTGTTTTTTCTTTCTTTATATTAATTTCTTTTAGTTTTTCTTAAAGCTAATCCTTTTTAAAATCTTCCTTCTTAAAAATATCTAATAAAAATTATATTAAAAATTAATGTGATCATGAAGAAGACCCTTTGGATTCATTTTTACCTGTACAGTACTGTTGGTAGTGTTTTTTCTTATCACTCAACAAAAAATGTTTCCATCTTTAAAGACTAGACATTTAGAATAACAGATAAAAATAGTGAAATTCACTGCAAGGATAACAAATACTTTGTGATTGACCATACTGGAAATCAACAGCCAGTGGAAACCAAGTTTCCATCACTGTGATTGGCAGACAATTCTGAAAACAGTTATAGATCCTGAGGTTTAGCCATCTTTCAAATGGACTTTTCTCTCCATTTTGTTCATGCATGTCCAAAGTAGATATGTAAACAGCTATAAATATTAGTAACTTTTGATAACCAGATAACTCCAGGAATCTATTCAATCTACTTTCATCATCATCACCATCATATTAATTTGTAGCAAATTCCACTTTAATTCTACAATATATGGGATAGCATTTTTTTTTAACTATTGGTCCTAAATCTCTCTGCATTTAGTGCTAATGAATTACCTTGAGTTCTAATGCTGTGCGTGAGGAAAAAGCTTTTCTCTTCTTATGTATTTATGAAATGTATGACTTTTACATATATGTATCAAATCTCCTGTCACTCTCTGTCATTCCAGATCAGGAAAAGTTGCTTTTGCAAACATAAATCAGCCAAAGTAATTTTTTTTTTTTTGTTGGAATTAACAATTGAAATAAGGGAACCAGAAGCTCAAAGACATTTCATGAAATTGATCTTTCTTGGCTGGTAGGATAAAGTAGAAAGAAAACCCAGCTGTAAGAACATGACTGTAAAGTCAACATAGCTCATTTGAAAAAAAAAAAAAGCAAAAAAAAGCACACTTATGCATGCTAATTAGTAACCTATAAGTGATGAGGCAAAGTTAATGAATAGGGATGTGTAGCAAAATAATGGATTACAAGAATCCTCCTTGAGAAATAATTAGATTATTTTCATGCTTTGTATTGGCACTCTTCCTTGGCCTTGCCATCCTATCACTCTGAGCCTTCCCATGGCAAAATTCATTATGCTGATCTACTTCCCAGCAAGTCCACTCCAATTGCTATGCATGATAACGCAGCTTGCTGGAGTGATAACAATTGATGCAATTTCCCTAGTTTGATCTGCATGCTTTCTGCAAATGACATTAGACATTGGGGAGCTTGTTAGAGAAAACAATTGCCAGAACGTAATTAGTAATGGTAAAACTTTCTGCAGTGCTTAATTGATAGAGAGTAAGGGCCACAAATAGTACTGCCAACTCTGCCTCCAATTAAACAGCTTTAACAAATGCTTGATTAAGTGTTTTGTGGATCACGCTGGAGAGTGGTAAAGAGACAATTGTGCCAAGCAGAATGGAAGAAAATATCGCCTTTAAGTTTTGGAAATAAGGGTCACTAGTTTTATTTAATTTAAATGGATAAATGATCAATTAAGCCAACACAATGGTGATCAAGGCTTCGGATCCAACTTTCAAGCTCTTACATTTTTATTTTCTTTGTGCTAAATGTCATTCTTTGATTGAGAAAAGATCTAGTGTTTCACAGCTGCCAACCTTACATAGTTAGTCTGTATTTTTTTTAACTATAATGAAAAAAGGCTTAAGCACAGTGGTAGAAATTGCATGCAGAGAAGAAAGATGGATGAACTGGTTTCTACCAGATTTATGCTAGTTTCAAGCATATCCAATCATTTATTCTTCCCATTACATATATGTTAACATTCACAAGTGGGAAAAATCATGGTATTCTCTATTGCTAAGAACAATTGAGCTTGAGGAAAGGCTGCCTGAAGCAGTGGTAGATTACCCATCACTGGAATTTTTTTGAATGGAGGCTGGTTGATCCCTTGTCAGAAATCGTTTAGTAGATTTCTGTAGGGAGTAAAGTTGGACTAAATGGCCTCTAAGATACTTTCCAACTCATACATTTGACAGTTGCTTTTTTTTTTTTTGGTAAAAATGTGCTTTGTAGGCATAAATGAGGAAATCATCACAAGCCAAGCCAAATATTAGAGAAACTGCATATGAAATATGTTTACAGAGAAAAATGTGTGCAAAATGACATTATTCAGAGCAATTGATCTATTGGTGCTTTTAATAATAACTGGAGAATACATTCAGATTTATTGAAAGGCCCGTCTAATAAATTATGGGGCTTTAAAAAGACATGGATTATAATCGTGAAAATTGACTGCACACAGAGGTGAGGTAGAAGTGAATTATTGTGAATGAAAGCTTTTGCCCATGCGGTATTTAAGTCTTCCTCAACTTAAAAACCTAAACTTTCCTACAGTTCCCAATATCTTCTAGATATCACAACATTTAACCTTGTTAGTTGGGATGGTTGAAACACTTCTGAATACAGATGTAGATTTTGTAGCCTTTTTCTCTCTTACAATAGAACATAGGTGTCAAACTTGCCATGTCACATTGCTGCCACGTTACATTTTGCGATGTTTTTTCCATTCACGGAGCTGGGGTAGCCGTGGCCTATAGGTGACACACCTGGTCCTCAGGCCACCAGTTTGACACCTCTGCTATAGAATAAGTTCAATTCATAGTAATGGGGTTTACACTTTAAAAAATGCATATAGAACTTAATAAATTGGAAATACATTCTGGATCTCAGCCGAGCCAGAAACTCTCTGCTATTCATGAAAACAGTAACATTCCCCCCACACAAACACAAACTTTTGCCTGAAAAGGGATGCTGCTCTTTTGCTCTGACTCCTTAAAGTAGCAGCATCTTTTGTCAAAGTCATGCAAAAGCCTCCAAAAGGACATGACTACCTTAATCAGTAGGAGAGAGGATTTTCCAAATCTTTATAAAAGATGCACAGTCCTAATAGGTATGGTTTGTTTCCTTATGAAAAACAAAATCTCATTTAAAAAAAAGTATATCACACACACACACACACACACACAGGAGAAAGGGAGTGAAGAAGAGAATGAAAGAAGCTTTTTGGGATAAATTCCACTAATGAAATCTCTCTACAGCATGAAATACTTAAGCTGAAAAATGCAGCTTTGTTGAAGGTAGATTAATTCAAGTGTCCTATACACTTGTGAGCTATTATCAAATAAAAGGCCAACAAGACCTGTACAGAAACTTGCTTGCTCTTTGTTTCCTATCATCATTTTGGGACAGCATTTTTCAGCTTAAGTTAACATCCCCCAAGTGAGCATCTTGCAAAATGAAGCTCCTCTTTTTCAATGGAGCAATTGTTTGTGATTTCTGTGCAGTTATACTTTCCATGTAAATGGCAGGTGGTGAAGCTGACAAATATGGTTCAATGTTTCTGACCCATTTTTTAAAAAACGCCATTTGGTGCAGTGCAGCATAGATAATTTAGACCTGAGTTGCTCTAACAGCACACAATTAGATTTGATTTAGGTCAGCCACCCTACAGTAAGTCCAATGAAACATTTTCACTTTAAATCAAACCTGAACATCCTCTGGTGTTAAGCCAGACATAATGCGGATATGTTGTAAATTCTTTCTGATATGAGAAAATATAACAGTAGAAACAACAGCAGTTATAATAATTGGATATTTCAATCCCTGAATGCTACACTTTCCTGCTTTATTTACTTCAAAATTGCCTTTATATTTAGGTTCTTCCCTTATCCTATAATCATTAAGTTGTGTCCTCAGGATCCTTGTCATAACTTAACTGGATTAAGGCCTTGATTCCCAATGAGATAAAGATTAAGAAGCTTGAGGGTTATAAAGATAAT
The DNA here is from genome assembly GCA_017656035.1 of Myanophis thanlyinensis. Classification (NCBI taxonomy): domain Eukaryota; kingdom Metazoa; phylum Chordata; class Lepidosauria; order Squamata; family Homalopsidae; genus Myanophis; species Myanophis thanlyinensis. The sequence goes on from JAEANM010003631.1 coordinate 8,696, forward strand.
TGAGTAGCATATCTTCTCTCCCCCACTCTCCCTGTCTCCCATTCTTTCTCTTTCTTTCTCTCTCTTTCAATCTCTTTCTTTCTCCCTCCCTTTCCCCTTCTGCATTTCAGAAGGAGAAATGTGGGAAGCTTTGAGCAGGTGGACAAACGAAACCAATATTTAGCTATGCTCAATCTGTAAATAACTGGTAGAATCCAGGAAAGGAAATATCCCTTTTAACTGTATAACATTTCACTGTATAACAAAGATTTTTTAAGGACATATTTTTTGCTATTTTAGGACAAAGCATCACTCTATAGATTGAAACAAGCAGCATGCTGTTGTAATTCTCTCAAATTCCTTCACCAAAGCAATAGGGTGGCTATTATGTGTTGTGTATATCTCACGCACATAACCTCACATACCCTCATCATACTATAAATATATATTTAAAGTCATTTGCCTGTATTTGGTAATGGAATTATATCTCAGAAGCAGCCAACAAGAAATAAGTTCATCATGTTTAGCTATATATTCTCTTATGCATAATGTTTTATGCAGCACTTTAAGTGAAATACATACTCTGAACATTAATCTATTTTGCGCTACAAAAAAAAAACCAACACCAAAACTTAAGCCATCCTTCCAAATGATGTGCCTGCAATGTTAACTTGGAATTCTGCTCTCAAAATTTACAGATGATAGGACCATGGTGCTTAGGAATTCTGAGATTTGTAGTGTCCATTTATTTGGAATTTTGTGCCATATTGAAGAATGTCAACTTGAGGCTTAGCTTTTCAACCTTCAGTTTGCATGGGTGTTGGTAGTAAGAGCAAATGAGATATCAAGCCCCGAGTAGCTGGCAAACTCAAGAAGCAAGAATATACTATACAGATTTCAGAAAGGCATATTCTGTGCTAGGCATATTTCCCCTTCCCCTTGGATTTGTTTAATGAAAAGAAGGACTTTTTAATGAAAAGAAAGACTAGGGGTGATATGATACCAGTGTTCCAATATCTCAGGGGTTGCCACAAAGAAGCTATTATCCAAAACACTTGAAGGCAGAACAAGAAGCAATGGATGGAAACTAATCAAGAGTGGAACAACCTAAAATTAAGAAGAAATTTCCTGACAGTTAGAACAATTAATCAGTGGAATAACCTGCCTTCAGAAATTGTGAATGCTCCAACACTGGAAGTTTTTAAGAAGAGATTGGAAAACCATTTGTCTGAAATGTATAGGGCAGTGGTGGTGAACCTTTTACTTACCAAGTGCCGAAAAGTACCTGCTTTGTGCGTGCCATCCGCATTTGCATGTGGCTCCTCCACGTGTGCTGCATGTGCAACCACACCATCTGCACATGCATGAAGCTTTTGCATGTGCAATGCATGTGCGCTGCACGCAGGCACTCACACATACGAGTAATTGTGTGTGCACGCGCAGAAGAACTCCAAAGACCAGCTGGATTTCCTGCTGCAATCACACATATGCACAGTGGAGCCCTGAAGACCAGCTGGGTCTCTGCAATCGTGCATGCATGCATGCACGATCGCATGTGCATGCTCAGCTGGAGGTAAGTTGGCTGACAGCTTGTGTGCCCAGCAAGACGTGCCATAGGTTTGCGATCATGGGTATAGGGTTTCCTGCCTGAGCAATGGTTGGACTAGAAGACCTCCAAGGTATCTTCCAACTCTGTTATTCTTTTTTTTTTTCCTATTTGTGATGAAGGAGGAAGTTACTTCTTTATATTTTTTTTATTTTCTTTTTGTTTCTTTTCTTTCATTTTCTAAGACCTCTAAGGTCTCTTCCAACTGTTATTCTGTCTGTTTAATTCTACCCATCCATCCAAGCTCTCTTATTGAAACAGCTATGAGTTTTTTATTCCTTTCCTTCTAGGCAGGTGATTGAAAACATTTATGAAGGATCTCTGAATGGAGGTCTAAGCCCAACTAAGAATTACCTTTGCCATATGATTTGAACTCGCATGAAACACACAAAGTTGAAAATGGTAAAGATACAGTAAATGTAGCAAGCCAATCAAGGCAGAGTCCTTTTGAAATTTGGACACTATTATCCAGGGTTCTTGTGCTGAGATTATTATCTACACTACACCAGGGGGGGAATCACATTTATAGTTTATTCCTGATCATTTTGCATAATTAACTTGTTGTACAGCAGTGGTGGCTAGTGCCCACTAAATTGACCTAGTGGCTAGTTAAGTCAGTATATCCATGTATAAGAGACCACCATATATAGAGCTAACTTCATCTCATTTTCTATCTACATATATTAATTGACATAATGTTACTACTATAATGCTAGATATATTCACTTGAAAATGCAGCCCAATGATTCTAATAGGATTTATTCTCCTGTAGTTTGATACAGTGCTATGGATGCAAAAAGATAATATGTGGAGATTATAAAATGAGAATTATTCCATTGACATCATGTTACTATAGCAGGAACAGTGGTGGGATTCAGCCTGGTTGCATTGGTTCTAGTGAAACCGGTAGTGGTGAGGAGCATTTGGCCCCACCCACCTGCCCCTGCCCTATCCTGTCCTATATCCCCCCTTTTTGTCTTTCTAGCTCAGCTGAATCACATGGAATCATGTGGAACAATCATGTGAATTGCATCTCCACAGCCTTCTTCTTCACCCGGGATTTCTCTAGTAAGGAAATACTTGCCATTTAGAAGCTGCACAGCAGCATGCTCATCAAACCAGTAGTAAAACTGGTTGCATCCCATCACTGAACAGGAACACTTAGCATAAAGCATTAAATTGAGTTTTATCAGTGTCAGTATTACTACATCAAAGCAAAGAATCAGCCTAAAGAAGATCTTCAATACTTTGGCCACCTAATGGAAAGGAAGGATTCACTGGAGAAGAGCCTAATGCTGGGAATGATTGAGGGGAAAAAGAAGGGGAGGACAACAGATACTGAGGTGGCTGGATGGAGTCACTAAAGTAGTCAATGTGAGCTGAAATGGACTCCGGAGGATGGTAGAAGACAGGAAGGTCTGGAGAAAAGTTGTCCATGGGGATCAAGATGGATTGGATATGACTTTGTGACTAGAATAGAATAGAAAATTTGGTTGGATAAACAATCTCATTTTGAGAGGATTTCATTCAAAGTTATGTGGGTTCCTTGCCCTTGCCCTTGCCCTTGCCCTTCCTTCTTTCCATCCATCCATCCATCAATACATCCATCCATCCATCCATCCATCCATCCAAGCTTGTTTACTGAAACAGTTATGAGTTTTCTATTATCTTACTTCTATGCAGTTGATTGAAAGCATTTATGTAGGATCTCTGAATGGAGGTCTAAGCCTTAACTAAGAATTATGTTGTCATGAATTCACAAGCTCTATCCTATTGTCTAGAAATAAGAGGACCAGGCTAGCTGCTTCAATGAAGGAGGAATGCAGGTTTGGCATTTTCCTTCCAAAGTTCTACCTTGAAGTTCTACTAGTAATCTGGAGTCATCTAAGCAAGACAACAAACCTTTATTTGAGTACTGTATATGTATTTCCTATTATCCAGAATAGTAATTACACAAACAAAAGCAACTCTGTGGACCTAGAAGCCAAATCCAGGTTGTTCAGTGGGATGCTGAAATCCAGGACTAGCATTGTAGCTTATTGTGAGATGCTATTCATTTCATGCAAAGAATCAATTAGACAGGCATAGCCAAAAGGTCAGAATGTGTGTTGTGATGACAGCAGCAAGAAGAGTAGTTGTGATTTGTGAGCACTGGAATTTTTTTTTTTTAAATAAAACAAGGCTGAACAAAAAGAATGTCTCCACTTGAGTCAGGAGGGTACCAGAACAAATTTTCAAACAATGAGGTCTTGATAAAAATAAATTGAAATAGAGACTCTAAAGACTCAAGTCTTTCCAGAGTACTTGGAGGTTATTCAAAACTGAAATAAGAGATGCTCATTTAGAACATACAGCTCCGAACTTGAAAGAGGGCATGTACTTCAAGAAGATACTTAAAATGGATGATGAGAGAAGCACTTAAAGATATGGAAGTTTTCTTCCAAAAATTGATGTTTTGCCCAAAGAGAACCAAAAACTTTGGCAAAAGTAGTCCCTGTCAAAAAAAAAAAGGATAAAAGTATATGGGAAACTATATTAAGATAAAAAATAAAAGTATTGTTTAAGTGCATTCAAGTCAGGAAACTAAGTCTGTTGAATGATTAAAGGTGCTAAAGGAGATAAGAGAAATTATTGTGAATGTGTTGCTTTGTTTTCACTTTTGTGGATGTCAGATACGGTATGTGTCCACTAAAAGCCTAAGTTAGCTTTTGCAGAATCAAATGATCTGAGACAAAAAGAGATAACAAAGATGGAGTTAAAAACATAATGGATAAATTAAAAATAAACAAATGTCAAGGTCAAGATATTATTCATCTGAGATTTCTTTTAAAAAGCAAGACATAGAAAATATGCAACTTCTTTTTAAAGTCAGTGTCTGCACTAGGGAACTGGAAAACAGCCAGCTCCATTAAAAAAAAAGACTCAAGAGTGATGTAGAAATTACAGTGCAATTAGCTTAATGCTTATTTGAAATAGGAAGCATTATTAATGAAAAACTAATCAAATATGTAGAATTACCCTTGCTAAGGAATCAATATGGATTCTGGACTGGTGAATTTCATCTCAATCACCCTATAGATTATTCTGAAGGTGTCAACAAGGCAGTAGAGAGTGGTGATCCAGTGAAAATTGTATATCTGATCTTTCATGAAGTCTTTGCCAAAGTCCCTGCCAATGGATCTTAAACAAGCTCAGCAGTTGTGGAATATAAGGTCAGACGTTCTTCTAGACCAGTGGTGGCAAACCTTTTTGGCACTGAGTGCCGAATGCCAGTGTCCACATGTTAGCATGCATGCACCGTGTACCTGCATCTTTTGCACATGTGCAGTTGTACACACATGCACAGTCTCACATGAGTCTTGTGCATGCGGTCTCACTCAACTTGCATGTGGCATTTTTAGCGCATACACAATTGTGTATGACTCGTGCACTGCATTTTAGCACCTGTGCAGTTTCACACAACTTGTGCACATGCGCAGTTGCTCAGGAATCACCCATGCACATGCGCAGTGTGAGTTGGAATGACTGCTGGCGTGCCAGCAGAGATGGCTCTGTGTGCCAACTTGGGCATGCATGCCATAGATTCGTCATAATGGTTCTAGACTATAAACTTGGATAAAGAACAAGAAACAGAGAGAAGATATAAGTTGATAATTTTCAAACTGGAGATGTATAAAAAATAATGTCCCACAGAGATCACTCAACTTCTTTATAAATGATGGAGTTAGAGATGCCTGGTGGGTTGGCCAAGTTTCCTGCTGCTAAGTTTTAAGCTACTCAGCTTTGCAAATTAAATGATAGGGTTATGAAGTTTTCCAAGGCTCTCTCCAGATTAGGTAAACATGTGTGAGTGTGAATGCATTCCAGGCAAGTGAATTCAAAATCATGCTAACTGAATCAAACAACAAAAACAAGAAAAGAAGTCCAAGTACACATTAATGGAACCTCATTAATGTCTGGACAGGGAAAGAACTGAAATCATGGTGGGTAGTCCAATTAAAATGTCAACTCAGATAGGTTCTTAACAACAGTCACTATCTAGTCCTTAAAACACATTACATGTACAAGAACAGATATTAGCTATTAAAACAATTAAGCTTTTTTTTCACAGTGATTGCATGCTGAGTTATCAACTCAGTATATGATGCCATAACAAAACAGCCTCATATGAGAACATTAGAATGTTAAAACAGCACTGTTTGATTACAGTATTGTGGGCTCTTCTATGGAAATTGTAGATGCAGTGTTGCCAATGCCAGCAATGTAAATCAACCCTGATTTGATTTGTGTTGGGTACTAAAATTCATACAGGGTTTAATATGATTCAGTTTTATGATCTGAAGGCAAAGCAATTTAAGTAAGATGAGAAAAATATGCAACTTCTCTTTGAAATGGTTTGTCCATTGGCTGCAACAGATGAACATCAAAGTGTCTTCTTTCCCCTTTTGGCAAAATTGGATGAAAATTGTGCAATGGAGAGAGGGTGTAACTTTGTTGCCTTTGACCAATGTCTTATAAGGATGCCAGAAAGGTTGGCAAAGCTGGTTGGCCAGTTTGGTTGCTGCTGGGAAGGGTCCCTTCATCACTGCCAGATCTTTGTGGTGTCAGAGTTGTGTCTTTATACATGGCCCAAGAGAAGCAAGCTGGCACAGTGAGATTTAATGCAGCAAAGATAGGAACACCACAGAGAAAGAGGCTGGCACAGAATAAGTGGCACTTGTAGACTTGCTGATCCCTATTTTTTAAAACAGTAGATATTAGAGCCAATGCCTATCTTAACTTGGCACTCATTGTCAAGAAACTTGAATCTGACTCACTCACACAGATTTATTTAAAAATAAGGCTTAGATTAGGAATATTAATTGGACTGATCAATCTTCTGCCTAGAAATGTATCATTCCATTCACATCACATCATCTATTATCTGCAACATCTCAGAACCAGTCAGAAATTTGTCTAGCCCACACCTTCCAGTGCTGCAAACCACTTTACAGCTACCTGATTTTTCACATCAAAGCAGGTCCTTCCCTTAATTTGTGAATCTGCTTCAAAGAGATGATTCAGTTCTAACTTTGTTAAAGTTTCCCAACATTTGCACAATTCTGCTTACCAATCCATCATGTATTCATTGCAAAAAGCAAATGTGTAATAACCATCACATTTTGAAGCCAAACTCATTCTATCTTGGTTTTCATTTGTTTGTCTCAGCTCATTTTCATCTTTGCTAACATTATCTCAGTTTCTAGTAAACTGTTGCTCATAGAATTCTATCAGCATCCTTCTTTAGTTATCAGTGATACCCTCATTGGAAATAGACTTTTTATTCTTTTGCTGCAGCTCAGGTTCCTTAAAATGGAAAAGAATTGAAGGTCATACTAGCTACAGATGTTAGCTAAAAAGTCATTGTCAAGATTAGCCTATAGGGATTTTCTACCTTGAAAATTTTTGAATGACTAATTGTTCATTATAAAATATTATTTTGCACCCATTAAAAATAGAATATAATTGAATGTCTTGTTCTATTGGCACAAGACCAGTGAACCATAAATCCACAAGAACATTTTGGGATAGAGTTTAGCATTAAAGGTATACATTGTGATTAGAAGCTGCACAAAGAAGAAGAAAAAGAAAAAAATATCTCCCTTTCATCATGCAAAAGAGACAGAAAAATACCAAAATGGCAGATCATTGTTTCAAACAATTATAACTGATTTATTTCTAAAGATGCACAGGTGTGCATTTTGTTTTATTTTACTCATATAGTCTTCCAGGGCATAATTTACCTGATTTCTTATATAGCTACATGATCTGAGAAACAAATCTGGAAATGCTTTCCTTTCATTACATATAACACCTTTAATATAAAAAGAAAGAAAGAAAATTGCCATGCACTTACAGGTCAGTAACTCTATAGAAAATATGGTTTAGAATCTTTATTGCTTTTTGCAAAGTCTAGATAAACAGTGAATGAAAATGGAGCCTAACTACACATAATGGCAAGGACGTTGTGTTCAGCTGAGTTCTGCATTCCTGAGGAGATGCAAGGAGAGAGACCTACATGGCAGCTGGAGCCAGAGACAACCATATAATGCAGCACCATTTCCTCTTCAACATCCTCTTTTTTCCCTCTATTTATGACACACTCCTCCCCCCCAATCAGAAGGCTTCTGAGAAGGAAAGATACAGTAAGTCTTAAAGGTCTGAACTTATGGGGATAGACCAAGACCAAAGCCTGGATACAATTAAATCAAGAGTCACTGCAGCTCTAGGGCACAGGTCTCTTTCCTTTTAGGGACCATTTTGCTGGTTTTGATTTGGTCTTCATTTTTGGGTGTAAACCTTTATTTATTATTAAATAGATTTATATATAGCCACCCATCTCTCTCACACAGTGACTCTTTTGCAGTTGAATCTACTGCAGACAAAATGGGTCTTTTTTCTTGCCTATAGGCTCCCCCCCTCTTTTTTTTTTTTGCATACCCCCATATATCCAAAAGTGGTGGGGTTTTTTTTTTTTAAAGGCAACTGGACTTTCTTGTTTTGTTTTTCCCTCCTTCAAGATCTTTCCATTTTCATCCAAGAAGCTCTTTGGTTCTGGCTGAATGGTGAGGAATGGAAGCATTTATATTCCTTAACAATCATCTGGTCATTATCGCTCTGAAGGTTGGTTGTTAGCTCTCTGAGAGTTGTTGAGACTACTTGGGGGTTTATCTGTGCTCCCAGGGTCACCTGAATCAGATATGGAATCTTTTTGGGACTTGCTAGGTGTAGACAAGAGATAGGTGAATGTAGAATGTTGTAGACAAGGGATAGGTGGTATCATATCTCTCCCCCTCTGGTGAGAGAGGGCTGCTCAGTTTTAATATAAATGGCCTCTTCTCTCTTTAAAATCAATGGTCCTCTAAGATATATAAATCCTTGCATTCCCTCAGTGTAGCATCAATAACTCTCAGAAAGCTAATGTCAGTGTTCCAAGCAATGCACTCATAGAAAGCAGAAATCTGAGGCAGATAGATTCCTCAAAGAACAAATTTATTGGATATTGGCACAACTGGTGAAAACCAACATGGTTTTCATCTAATTAAAGAAAAAAGTGTTTTCTCTTTCCCCAAGTCATCAGTCACATGGTCCAACAGAGGTACTGGCCAGTTGCTTGGTTACTTCGCTCCTCCTCTCCCATCCACCTGTTGGAATGACCTTGGTTCCCACAGGAAAACCTTTTCTTTTGACTGCAAAACTCCAGTTAACTATTTCCCTTCCCCTCCTATCTACTGGCAACCTTGAAGTCTCAAAGATGGCCCCAGCCAGGTTCGCTTCAGGGTTGACAGCTAACAACCAATGTTCAGAGTGTTAATGACCAGATGACTGCTAAGGTATATAAATGCTTCCATTCCCAACCATTCATCCAGAACTGAAAAAAGCTTTTTAGATGATAAGCAAAATGTCTTCAAGGAGAAAAAAAAAACAAGAAAGTTCAGTTTTGAAAAGCACCTTTGGAGCAACCATGACCTGGAATGATTGAGAATAGCCATAGTCATATACCCTACTCCCATATTATTTGGAACATTATTTTGGGAGGTTTTTAAATTAAGGGAGAAGGGAAACAAGGAAAATGTCAATGTAGAATTGAAAATACACCTGCATGACAATTAATTCCATCCATAATAGAAGAAATAGATGGTGTCATGATGTGCCAGTTTTAGTTGCTTTCATTTTCCAGACATGATTACCTTTCAAGTATTTCTTTTTAATTATCGAAAATTTAATTGTCAGGTAACTGTGCAGTACAATTAACCATCCTGCTTGAATTTGTGTTGGAAGCATCATCTACATAGTTTCTAAATCATAGGAAATATTGATTAGATCCTATCTTGAATGCCTTGTCTGATTTGGGGCACCACATTTTAAGAAGCATTCAGAGAACCTGGAACTAAGAATGATAATAGACTGGAAACTAAGGTTTAGGAAACTCACTGGTGGGGGTGTTTGATCCAATTCTTCTGTTACTAATAAGAGTAAAGGAACATATTGTAAGATCACATGTATATATTTTCCATTCAAGGCTCCTAATGTCTTAAAATCACATTCACAGAACAGAAATGATAAGACATACCTTTTCCAGGAAAAAAAAATCCTGAAAAAATCCAGCTAAAATCAGTGCTGAATTTTATAGGGCTACTTACTTCCCTATAGTTCCATTCCCTATACTTACCTTACTTATTTTCCTGGGCTCCAAGATCACCCCAGATGCAGACTGCAGTCAAGAAATTAAAAGATGTTTCCTACTGGGAAGAAAAGCCATGGCAAAGCTAGACAGCATTCTAAAAAGCAGACACATCACCCTGCCAACAAAAGTGCATATAGTCAAGGCTATGGTTTTCCCAGTTGCAATGTATGGCTTTGAAAGTTGTACAATAAGGAAGGCTGAGCACCAAATAATTGAGGCCTTTGAACTATGGTGCTGGAGAAGACTCCTGCGAGTCCCTTGGACTGCAAGGCGAACAAACCAGTCAGTCCTAGAGGAGATCAACCCTGATTGCTCTTTAGAAGGCCAGATCCTGAAGATGAAACTCAAATACCTTGGCCACCTAATGAGAAGGAAGGACTCCCTGGAGAAGAGCCTAATGCTGGGAACGATTGAGGGCAAAAGAAGAAGGGGACGGCAGAGAATAATGTGTCTGGATGGAGTCACTGAAGCAGTTGGCGTGAGCTGAAATGGACTCCAGGGGATGGCAGAGGACAGGAAGGCCTGGAAGAACATGGTCCATGGGGTTGCGATACATGACTTCGCAACTAACAACAACGCTTCCCATATTTCAACCTACTCATTGGGTACTCTTTTCTTGCATACATGTCAAGAAATATATCAGTTAATGAATGAGCTACAAAAATGTACCAATACCGAATAATTATTTCTGCTACTCTCCTTCAAGCCATACTGAAGAATACTCTTTTTTTCTGTTCAATAACTTAAAATATATATATTGTATTCCACTTATGGACAAACTTTTAAGCAGTTCCACGGTAATGTATTAGCTCATATTATTTTGGAAGCTGCAAAACATGGAGAGCTGTGAAAAAGATTTGCAAGGCAATCTTATGTAGCATCAATAATTCAGATTAGTTTACTTTCAGGTAAATGGGTTTAGAACTGTAGCCGTGAGCCACTAACAACACACTTGTAATTCGTCTTGAGTTAGAACTAAATCCCATTGAGGTAAACAATGATGTCTCCTATCTAAGCAGCATAGAAATGTGGCTAAAAAGTTTTAAGGCTATGATTCCTTAATGATTTTATTTTTGCATATAGATCTGCTTCCATATTCTCAAGAGACATCCCCCCTGTGTATAGCACACACAGCTGTAGTATTATAAAACATAGGAATAAATTATATTTCAGAATCATTAAACTGAAGTGAAACATGTCAATGGCTTTAGCAACATATGGTTGCATAATACAACTGCTTTTAATTTAATTATGCTACTTACATGTTTGCCTTATATAATCCAAATTATTATGCATTTTGACGATATTATCTTGCACTTAAATCATTTTTTTCCAGCCAACAATGTCTATATTTGAAAGTTCTCCTGCCTTTGTCTCTTATTTTTCTTGCCATTTGTAGTGAAGAAGTTGCTTATAGATCCAAGTTAACATCCATGATAAAACAGTGACCATATTAGTTTGAATGAATGAATGAATGGTTTCTATGTGGAAAAAAGTAACATTCTTTCAAATCAGATAATGTTAGAGATGTTAGCGATTTTGCTTGAAATGTTCAGGTACAAAATGTTAACCATTCTTTTAGTGATAGAAAATGTAGGCTAGGTGAATTTTTTAAAATTAAGATTTTGTTTTGTTAGAAGAAAGAAATAACCTTTTCTTTTATAACTTACTCCTTATCCAAATTCATTTCTTCCTGATCCATTTGCTACATTTTTGAAAGCCATCTAATCACAGTTTTACTCCAGCCACTCAGTTTGCCACCTGCATGATTCTGATTGTTAGACTTTTACACAGAAATGCTCTTTGGTATGATCCCTTGTCACTGTATAGTCACTACGGGGCAAATTTTCTCAACCTTCATAACCTGATATTCTTTATGTATGCTAGGATAGAAACTCTCAGTCCCATCCAACATAGTTATTACCTTATCTATTTCAAAAAGCTTTTGTGAAGACAACAGTGGGAATGGAAATATCCACCAAGTGTCACTTGATGGAAATGTGGGTGAATCAGATGCCATTGAACCATCACCCTGCTCTTCTAAGCTCTAAACCTGCAAATTCTAGAAGATGAAAAGCATCTTGTTCATCATAGCCAACTATTGTTGCAACTAGTATTTTTAAACTTCTTTAATAAAGTTGCACATAAAAGATACAATAAATTAAAAGAAGAACTAGAGGAACTTCTACTATCGGTCAATCTCGTCCAGTGATGGAATTTCCAACACATCATAGTTACTGGTTTAATATATATCATACCTCCTTCTCTTACATCATATTACCATATAAATATCAACTTTCACTTTTTTCCTGACCATTTTTTCTCTGGTTTAAATTAACATTCTGACCAGTATGAATAACTCTGGCATTTAATAAATGTGTGACATTATTTTCATATATCATTATTTTCAGTTTCCTTGTCGGAAGTTGAGAGGAAGCTCCCTCCCTCCCTCCCTCCTTCCTTCCTTCCTTCCTTCCTCAAGTTTAGACTTCCTGCCAGTTTTTCCATTGACTTAAACAAGGATTATAAGGCCAGGAGCCAGGTAACTGATTACTGCTGAGTGGAAGGGGGATCAAAAGGTTCTACGAGTGTTTAGTGGGAAGCAAGCGCAAAGCAGCTTAGCGACAATGTATGGATAAAGGTGATCTAAAAGGTGTGGCCTTCCTTGTCAGCTTCCCCACTGATTTTCTTCCTGCAAGCGTCCCACAAGCAAACCCTTTGCTATTGGAAAGACTGTAGGCAGTGTTGGCAATCACAATAAATTTTACAGTTCTTGCTGGCTTCCCCATTTATTTTTGGGAAACTTGTCAGAAAGTGTTGGAAATGAGGATTGTGTGATTGCAGCAAACTGTGATAGTGCAGCAGTGGTGCTGAAGTAGCCACAATTTTACAGAATTTTATTTCCATGAAAGTTATGGGTCCAATCACTCTGTAAGTCAGTCCACTTGAATTACTTTGCTGTTGACCAACTACAGATAAACAGATACAAGTATTTTTAGATGAGATAAACATATTCTTACTGCATCTGCTGCTGAGATGGTGGCTGATTTGAGAACACCAGCAGATGATGATAGTGATAATAGTAGTAGTAGTAATAGGAGAAGCTATTTGTACATTATTTCTCTCCTGTTTTTATAAGGCTGTTAGTGAGGGCTTTCATTTGGATTAATATATCTGGGCCACAAAAATCTGGATGAGGACAAGATGGCAGCCAACAGTATCTACTTCGTTGCCATCTAGGACCATCCAAGCCACATGATGTGGCTTGTTAAAGATGTGAGGCAAGAAGTGGATGGCTGGGGGCAGCTTGCCCAAGACAGCTGCTTTATTTATTTAACTTCATTCAACTTAGATGCTACCTGACTCCAATTGATTCTGGTCAACTCACAAAATAAAAATAAAAATGCAAGCATGCAAACAAATCAGAGTATAAAACATCTACCTTCATTCCATTTATGTCATAATTTTCACTGTTGCTCCATAAAAAGACATCTGTCACTACATTAAAATTATATTATGCAATGGTCTTCCTCTTTCTCTCTCTCTCTCTCTTTCTTTCT
>JAEANM010003632.1:0-22067 GCA_017656035.1 Myanophis thanlyinensis
GCAAAAGCTGGCTGAGGGATTCTGGGAGTTGAAGTCCACAAGTCACATAATTGCCAAGTTTGAAGACCCCTGTTTTAAGACATCCATCATTGTACCAATGCCCAAAAAAACTACTATCACATGCCTTAATGATTACCGTCCAATCACATTCACTTCCATTATGCTGAAGTATTTTTAGTGATTGGTAAATGACTATATGGTTTCATGCCTTCCCCCTACATTTGACTCATTACAGTTTGCTTATCGGAATAACAGCTCTATAAATGATGCACTTTCCTATGTGCTTCATCTTAGCTTGGCACACCTGAAGGAGAATACTCATGTGTGAATGCTGTTTATTGGTTTTAGTTTGGCATTCAACACAATCATTCCTCAGAATCTGGAAACAAACTGGGCCTATTAGGTTTAATACTCCTTTATGTAATTGGATACTGGATTTCCCTTATTGATAGGCCGCAGTTTGTACGAGTTGGAAGAAAAGCCTCCAACTTCTTGAGTACAATTTCCCCACAGGACTGTGTCTTGAGTCCACTACTGTTCACCTTGATGACCCATGCCTGCTGTGCCAAATATGCTACAAATCATGTTGTGAAGTATGCAGATAACATGGCTGTGGTGGGTCTTATTCGGGATGACAATGACAATACATATAGGGAAGAGATAAAAGGTTTGGTTTGGTGGCAGCAGTTCCTCAGATAGAAAGTCCATACAGAGAGTGGTAAGGACAACTGAGAAGATTATAGGAAGCTCGCTTCCTATCATTCAGGATACTGCTTATAAGCTCTATGTACTTAGAGTTCAAAACATTGTTAGAGATCCCACACACCAACTTCATGATCTGTTGAATCAAAATTCTTTAAAAAACACTCTCTATATTAAAATGATAGTTCACATATGGATCTTCAGGATTATTTCTATTCTGAAATATTATTTTGTATTGTTATCATCCCCTTTAATTTAATTTAAAATACCCTATTTTCCTCCCTTCCAAGTCCTGCCTCCCTCCTCAACACCACCCTCCCACATAGAATTACAATTCAATTATTTTCTTGTGGACAGGAATCATAAATTAAACATTTATTTCTTTTAGATGTCATTTTTCTCTTGCCCACTCAATACATCATATTTCTTTGATGTGAATATCTCATTGCTTGTGAGTTAGTCTTGGGGATGCCCTGTGGAATGTAGCAGTTGCAGTTTGCCCTTTATGAAGAACAAAATAGAGCATCATCTGCCTCTTTCCATAGTCACTATCATCTGGTATGACAGAATATCCTCATATGATCATTGTCTTTATTACCTGGATACAAAGGTTTTCCAAAAGACAATACCCCATGTCTGCTCCACTAGACAGATATTTTCCGGCATCTATACCAAGGTCATCATCCATAAGTTCTTTTTAGTCATGTCTGCCATAATCCTTCTCTAACAGAAATTGCTCTGCTATTTCATACTTTTGTTGCCATCAGAAAAAAATGTTGGCTCATTTCAGTCATTTCTGTTCATTGGTACAGTTGAATTGAGAATGTCTAGCATCTGCCAACTATTGCTTTCTCTGAAATCAATCGGTTACACTTCTTTGGGTATATGGAGCAGTTACTGCAGCAGAAATATACAGTTTACATGTTTTAGCAGGCTTCAAACTGTCTGCAATAATTCAGCAGCTTCTGTTCGATAGCAAGTCATTTTTTTTTCTTGCATGAATGAAATATTGCTACACTAGACATGCACTGGAGTAACAGAAAGCCAAAAAAGAGCTTTTAATATTTGCAGATTGCATCTCTCGTGAAAATTTCAAAGGTTGGTAGCACTAATCTTGCTTCTGTATATAAAGGCTGGTGGCACTAATTTCTTATTTTAAATTAAGTATCTGATCCAAAATTATTACAAAGTATTAAATGCTTAATTTCTGGTTTGCTTCTTGATTTCACAACTATAAGAAGCTGATCAGAGATTTACTTTTATTTGGAAAAGTTGGTTGATAGCATAATAGTCAAATGCTTCTGTTGCATTTTTTTAACCTCAATATATTCCCAAACATGGCCTGGTATGACAAAATTATCACAACATATAATAGCTGCTTGTGAATAGATGGATTAGTGAATCACTCATATAAATGTTAAAGAGGAGTGGTGACATCACACTTCCTTGTGGGAAGACCTTCCACTGAAAATGCTGATATTGCATTTGTCTGCAATCTGGAAGCAGCAATTTTCCATGAGTTTGTAGAGCATTCAGATAATAATTAATTTGAAATCCTTTGTCAGATTGTTTAATTTCCGTAGTCAAATGCAATGTTAATCATGCTGTTTGCAGCTGAACAGTCAATCAACACTACAATTGTGATATGACATTTAAAAAAAACTGTTTTCAATATTTTGGATGAGGTTCAATATTTTTGTTTCCTGAGTCCAAATTATTATTATTATTATTAATCTTAAATTATTTGGTAGTTAAATTTCATTCAGACCAAGAACTCTACAAATTCAGATATATAATACTATTTTCTAATTCAACCATCATATCATGTTTTTACTAGGAATTATTCTTTGATTATTGACTGCTAATCTTCTAATACCATTTAAGATTCACTGTTAATCTAAAGGTAAACTTTAAAGATGTCTAGATATTATATGTGTGATAAGAGTCCCTATGGAATTGTTTTCACTAAGTACAAAATTGTAATTGATGATTTCAACAGCCAAGGTGATAACTTTTCAAAAGAGAATCATAAGTTTCTAGAAATCTAAATCAGTCAATCCTATTAGCTGTTCAGTTCTAAGCTCCCCAACATCTTTTACAATGGCTTCAACTTGAGTTTGATCTTTGTATTACTAACCAGTAAGATAGTCTTAAGACCCAACTCCACACTTCCAACATTATTCTCTTTCATTCAAGACCATTCAATAATTATACCACAGTTAACCCTTTTCTAATAGCAATGCAGTTTCACAAAATTAATTGGCAGGGTTGTGTAGTTCATATTGATACAGTCGCATCAAATGAATATCAAACTTTCATGAAAGCCAATCATGAAAGTTTATGAAAACTTTGTGAAAAATTCTACAATGTACTGCCAGGATATATACCAAGAGACTCTAGGACACAGTCTGTCTCTTGTTTTCCATCCTACTCATTCACTATATATGATACTCATGTCAAATGTACAATGAGAACTTTTTGAGGAAGAAAGTGTGTAGCTATGTGAGATTAGAACAATGTAGAACATGACAGGAAGTAGTTGGAATTTCAAGGTGTGTGCATATGTGTGTGTGTGGATGTGAATGGAGTAGTTTGAATCCCACAGTTTAATTAAATGAAAAAAAGACGTTAGAAGGGAACTGCTCCCATGAGGATTTTGCAAATAAGAAAGACTATAAAATTATTTTTGTATTCTTTATTATTTTGCAAATAAAAAGAAGCCTCCTTTTGCTTGCTTTAGGACCTTTCTCCTGTAAAATGCAGCCTGATAATTTTTTTTTTAAATCACCAGGACATCCCATCTTTTAAGGAACTTCAAGAATAATTACAGCTTAGATTCTTTTATTCTTCCCTTGCATCTCTTCCCTCTTCACATTATCTCTATAATCAGATCACAAGCTGAGGATTCTGCAGGGATAAAGATCCTGTTCTCCTTTTAAAGATCTTTTTCTTTCCAGGTTCAGTCTCCTGCAGAACAATCTGCTTTGATAACTTTATAACCATGATATTTTCTAATATAACTGTGTCTGCTCTTCGCTTGAATACAAAATTGCAAACGTAAAGTGCCAGAAATGTGAATGAGTTGTTAGAAGAAGGTGTTTAAAGGCCAAAGTATTTGAAACTTAGGTGTTTTTTTGTTTGTTTTAATATATAAGTTTTGGACCTGGTCCCACCAATCACTGTAAGACAAACACCCATACAATTTCATAAAGTATTAGAATGCTCTAATATGGATAAATTCATCTCAGCTATTTATTTTCTTTTAGAATGAATTCCAAATAAAGTATTCAAACAGGTATGTGGATATAATCCATGTCTTTAATGTTGTTTAATGCTTAAAGCCCTTTAATATTGTTTTTAACAATATTTAATATGTTTGAAATATTCTTGTTATCTAACTATGTCCTGTATCACTTGTCCTGAGTTAATGTAACCCCAACTGACATTTTACATTTATGACTTTGCTGCTATTTTGTGGATTGCCTTTTTAAAGTTTTTAATCAAGGTTAGGTAAACATATCCTTTGAACTTTATTGATGATAATTTAATTATTTAGCTTTAGCTTTAAACATATTTTGCTATGCTTGTTTATAAGATTGTTGCTTTTCTTTAAAGGACAACAACAGCCAAAAACCTTATTTGTCAGGTTGTGGGAAAACTGAGGGGAAAAAAATAGAAGAGACAGCAGTGGATGAGTCATAAATGGTAACACATTTAGGTTGTGAGATAGGGTGAAACCTGGGAAATAGTTTTTCAAAGCTTTCAAGCAGCCTGTACATTAATTTTCTCACTATAAACTGGACTAGTGAATTTCTATCACAGTTTCCAAGATTCTGTTTTCATCTTAGATGGGTATTAAGGAAATCTTACTGAAATCTGAATAATTCTTGATTTCCTGGTCTTATCCAGTTGCATGGGACTTGACTGAAATTGACTGAACTTTTTAAAGAGGTCTAAGGTAAAGCATCTTAATGAGTTGCCTTTGTGTGGGGGTTGTATCACACTTGATGAAGTGGTCAGCTAATTCTGTGTAAAACAATAGCTCTGCTTTGGAAAAAGTGTTTTATTTTTTCACAATGTTTAGCTACAGAGAAAGTACCATTGCTGAATGAAATGAACCATCCTTGTGGAAATCTTCAGTGAGGAACATTGGTCTCAGAATTAGTGAAATGAAGGGCTTCCCATATAATATATTTATAATTATCTCTCTACTTATCTAGCAATCTCCCTCTCTTCCTCTCTCCCATCCCCCTCTCCTTCTATTATTCAACATAAAGCTCTCTCTTCTGTCTGTCTGTCTGTCTGTCTGTCTGTCTATTCCATGCATGTGGACACATGTGGTGTGCTGCATAATTTACAAGTACAAAATTCTAAGTGTATACAAGGACACAACATTGAAGAAAGAAAATATGATATCAGATTATTAGTTTGGCTAAAACATAGTTATTGGATTAGTTATAGTTATTGAATTAGGATTTAATGTAAAGTTTCTTACTCTCTTGCTAATGACTGGTCCTTATCAATAAACAGTCTTTTACTGTTGTAGAAAATAAAAGAAGACTTTCTGAAATATTAAATTCCAAAAGCCTAAGTAGTGGAAACAAACATGTAACATATGTTTTCCTATGTTATGAAACAGGAGGACTACATTAGACATTAACATTTGAGCAATTTCAATCTATTCCAAAAAAAAAAACAAAAACAAAAACAAAAAACCACTTGGCAGATTTATGCAAATTGCTCATTTGAAAGACTTTTCCCTCACTGGTATAATTTTCATACAAGAAAGAGTTGGTATTGGCTCTTAGCAATTGTATATATAGAGAGATAATTTCTTTAGGAAGATCTGTCTCCACATGGTCCTTTAGTTGTTCCAACAGTGCACTTACCATCACTGTAATTGAATCTACCTACCCTGAATGTTGCACACCTTCTTCTTTTTCTTCCCAAATTTAACAATATTATTAACTTCCTTGGATAGCAAGGTATTTCCATAATGTGTCTAAAGTATGATCATTTGAGATCAATCATTTGTGCCTTGACTGAGAATGTTGCGTTGGTTTATTTGATGATTCATCAATTCATTTTCTTGGTTGTCCACAGTATTCTCAGGAGTCTTCTTCAACATTAACATTCCAAAGCATCAATATTCCTTCTACAATGCTTTGAAATTGAACATTTGCTTTCATAGAGAATCACTGGGAAAATCATTGCCTGTACCATTCTGATCTCTGGAGGCATAGTTCTATCATGGCAGATAAAAATCTTTTCCAAGGCCTTTATAGTTATGCTACCAAGGGCTAATCTATGATAGTTTACTTGATGCTTGTTAGTTGTTCCTAAAAGGCAGAAGCTATCTACCATCTCAATATCTTCACTGTCATTTCCAAGGCCTGATGCTGTACTAATTGTCATAATGTTGATTTTTATATTTGACTTTAGTCCAATTTTTTTCACTCTGTTCCTTGACTTTCTGTTAGAGGTTGCAGGTTATTTTTCATGTTCAGATACCAGAGTAGTGTCCTCTGCAGGATTCAGGTTATTGGAGGTTCTTCCACCAGTTTTAAAAATTGCACTATTCTTTTTTAATATTATTTTGAATAAATAAGAGGAAAAACAGCCTTGTCCTATGCTAACTCGGAGCCAGCCATATTCTGTTCATACCGTAGCTTCCTGAGAAGTGTGTAAATTTCACATGAGAACAATTCTGTGCCTTGGGATTTCGATTTTTAAGAACTTTCACAGCTTGACATGACTGACCAAATCAAAGGCCTTTCTATAATCAATGAAGCACATACTGTCTTCTTTTTGGTGGTCACTGACTTTCATCAATATGAATCAGCATTAAAGCTTAGCCTTTAATAAAGCTAGTTTGAACATCTGGCTTCTCTCTAGAGCTCAATATTAAAAAGTTAAAATAATCTTTTTTTATCTAAAGTTAAATATAACATTAAAAAAGAGTGACTGCAATTTACATTGAAGTATTTGTTTCATGTTAATGATTTTGATTGTAAGTTAATTAAATCATTACTATATAGTATCTATCTATCTATCTATCTATCTTCATAGATTTTCATGGGTACAGGTATGTAGGTCTAGGCATTTTTGGGTCTTATCCCATTTAAGATTGAGAGCATCTTGGTGACGTTTCAGCGAGGTCCCACTTGCCATCTCAGGCTGGTGCTTTACTCAACCCATCACCTAAGCTATTAAAACACAGGAGCTAATGGAAAAGAGATCACTACACAACAAACAACTCAGGAGATCACAACACAAGACCCAAGATATCACAACAACAAAATTCACAAGGCCATCACACAGCCCATTATACCAACATCAACTCCATCAACCAATAAAGAGGCAGCAGTGCAGCCAACCAGCCTAGCACACCATGCCCTCCCAGCAGTATTTAGAGAGAGACAGCAGCTCCAATCATGCTTTGCTCGCACTGGCACAAAGCAGAAGATACCAGCCTGAGGATGACGAGTGGGACCTCACCGAAATGTCACCAACATACTCTCAATCTTACATTGGAAAAGACCCGAACACACCTAGACCCTAGACACACACACACACACACACACACACATTCATACTGAGGAAACTTGAAAGATTAGCTACAGGATATCATAGAGAAAAATCTATGTGGTTACTAGGAATCAAAAATCATTTGCTAATTTGTTGGCATTCAGGCCCTCTTAAAAACCAGGCTATATTTACTGTACCATTTTACTTGATGCATTGTATCTATGGGAACACCATTCTTGCTTAAATTTAGTTAGACTTCCATTGTGTAAATATATAGTTTTGTCACTACTATGTATTCTCAAAATTTATAGTTTGCTGGTAGAAATAGTTAGGCTTGTATCTTTTTTTCAGTTTTGAGCAAACCAAAATGGTTGTAAGTTATAACCATAAGAATGAGATCTCACTGTTGTTGTTTTTCTTTTATTTTCCAGTATACTCAATTCCAGGGATAACCAACCTCTGTGAACAAATGTTACCACTGCAGCTGCCCAGAGCCACATATAGAAAGTGAAAAGTGAAAAGAGGACAACAGTGCTCCACAGAGCACTCATCTCTGGAGTTGAAGTCCACGAGTCATGAAGGAGCCGTAATTGCCCACCCCTGCTTTAGGGGAAAGGCTTTTTGGGGGGATGCATAATATTTTAAATCGTGATTGTGAAACATCCTAAAAAACTAATTTTTTGCAGCATTTCATTTCAGGAGAGTGCATGAGGACTGAGACTTCCACTCCATTTGGAAAAAGGGGTGAACATTTGTATGATTTTGTATATGTTCAAATGGTTACAGTTTAAATAGAAATGTATTACTTCTTATCCCTGCAAGAGATTGGATGTCTTCATTTTAGTTAAGGAAAAGACAACATTGCTTTCTTGAAGAAAGGACCTTTAACTCAGAGGAGAAAAAAATACCAAACAAAAGTGACCCAGGTTAGCAGGATGGAAAGCAGATTAAAAGTTAACAGATGACATTTCCCCCCCCCCCCCAAATTTTATTGGTAATTTACAATATTCTTATTACACGGTTTGGCAAATGACTGCATCCTCTACAAGAGCAGTCCATTTTTAGTCAAGGAAGCTGACTGGATACTTGAGTTCAAACACTATCAAATCCACGAGTGGTATTCACAAGAGGAAGATCAAAAAATTAATATGGCAATCCAATGTCAGACAAAATGGGTGGAGTTGATTGTGTAGCCATGATCATTGTGTTGATTTTTTTTACTCTCTTCACCCATAGATGCCCATGTATCTTACTGAATTAGGATTCTAAGAGGGAAAAATATGGATATCACCTTGAATTTCTAGAGAAGAAAATGCAAAGCATAAATCTATAAAATAAATGAATACTTATTTTTCTTTTCTTTATTGAAAATAAGAGAAACTATTCATCCACTCAATTTTGTTCAGCACCTCACACTAAAGATGTTATGGACATATCCATAGTCATCCATTATGTCATCAAGGCAAATTTAAATATAAGCCATTTTTTTTAATATTGGCTTTTTCCAATTATTAAATTCCATTTTTATTTATTATTTATTTATTTTATTTAATCAAATTTATATACCGCCCCACTCTCCCTAAGGACTTGGGGTGGTTAACAGCCGATAAAAACATAAATGGAAAAGTACAAAAATACAATTTAAAATCAATTAAAACAATTAAACAAAGGCCAGATTAAATCACATTTTAAAATTACAATTTTAAATTTAATTTGGACTTTTTAAAATCTAATAACATTTTAATGACATTTTAAATCAATTTGGGATTTTATATAGTGGAGAAAGAGTTTCTAAATACTTTTAACAAATGAAAGAAAAATAACAACATGAGATTGGGGTTTTATACATTTTTAACCTGAAAATCAAGTTAACTGAACACAGTGGAAGTTACACACAAACATATATGTGTAAGTGTGCTCTGATATGTTGTTAAAATATTAAAGGTTTCAACATTTTGTCTACAAAGTAACTTTTCATGGTTCACCCAAGAAGATTTTAACATTTTCTATTTGTTTAAAATACATTTTTAAAAAATTAGCACCATTTGATATATATAAATTGGGTATCCTGGGTTCTCCTCTCATCTATCAACTCACAATATGGCAAATCTACAATTAGCATTTGCTTTCCTTGCTTTGCAGATAATTTGCATTTGTTAATCCACAGATTTTCCAGAATTGTACATAGCCTGTCTGGGTTAATCCATCTCCTGTAGTTTTATTCACAAAATCATTTAAACATAAATGACTACATTGATATTGCTAAGCCTCAACGAAGTTGCATTTACATAAAAAGTATTTGATCTTTCTCAAGCGTCCTTAAAAATATAAAAGGATTGGGCTGCTTATGTTTTTATTTGATATTATTATACTTCAAATTATCACCAGTATGAATGATGGTTGCCTCTTATTTCCCACACTCTAAAAAACAGCAGGTTCATGGCTGAGCCACTTTGCTGGGTAGTTTATGTTTGATGGGTAAGACAGAGATAGATATAACAGCTGTTACATACATTGTTTACTGGTCTTGAAAAGTAAGCAAATATCAATAAGGTGTATATTGAAGGTCCAGGAGAAAACTCAAGATTTTATGTATACACATACATGGACAGAAACGGGGAGGGAGGGAGAGACAGAGAGAGAGATTGAATTGGTATTTTTTTAAATACAACACGGCACTGTGCTTGCATCCATCTTCCAAAATGAAGAGAACTATGGAATGATTCATCAGTTCAGCATGGAGGCTTACAAACAAGTTATCATGTTCACTAAGGATACTTATGTGGAGGTGCCTGTCAGTTTGTGTGTATTAATTGATTATTTCTTTCATATACAATAATTGTCCATTTGCATTTATATAAGATTATATGTGCTGTGGTTGGAGAAAGGGTGATCACAATTCTGTATTTGAAATCTGATTCCTTTGTCTGTGCCTGTGGTGTTAAAAGGAGTGGTGCTTTGATCACAAATTGTGATTGCCATATAGACACACATAATCACCTCCATGGACATCCCTCCTCTCCCTTTGGAGTTTAATCTAGCAAGCTATATATGACAAAAGGAAATGTTATTGATGTATAAGTGCTGTCATGGTTCCAAGTAATGCTCACAATCAATTCAAGACTCTTAGGCCTTGGCTTCCTCAAAAATCCCGTTTATTGGTTACATCATGTCAGCAGGTCAAATGTGAAACCAACACTGAATAATTTCTGCATTTTGATATAATTAAATAATAGATACTAGCCACTCCCCTTGTGTCACAAGTCATGTTAGCCAACTAAGCAGGTGATAAACTTCTGAGCACTCCCTTCTGTCATTGCTAGGATATGTTGATCTGGTCTTGGTTCTTAAGAGCCTTATCATTGTTATGTCTGACACATTGGAAGAAAATATTCTATATTCCACAAGTCCCACTCTGCCCCATAAGTATGGCAACTAAGAAATGAAGCAAGAAAAATATGGCTTCAGGTAGAGTTGTTTCAAAAGTTGGCAGGTGCATTGTCAGTTATTTGCCTCACAGAAACACAATGAAGATAGATGGCAGTGGGAAAGAAAATGCATGAAGACAGTCAAGAAAGAGTAGAAATGTCAGATTTGAGATCAGTTTCAAAAGAATCATTTTGGGGTAAGACAGTTTTTTGTTTTTGTTTTACTCTGAAGAGAACAGGGACTGGATTTATTTTCATAGTATTTATGATTAATTGGATCTTCCCAGGATACAAACAATATGCACTCTAGGCAAATAAAGAACATCAAACAATATCTTCAATATATATAAATATGTCATGGACACTCCACATTTCTAGCTATAATGAAGAAAATATGAGTAGTGCAAATTTTAAAGTGATGCAATATAGATGGTTTTGTATTTCTGCTTTCTTTTTTTTTTATAAAGTTTCTTTCCAAATAGTACTTCTCAGCAACTGCAAATTTAAAGGGGAAAAACACCCTTTTATAAATTGCCCAATTGACACAACTTGACATGATCTGTCAGAGTGCAACATATCAACTTAAAACAACAACAACAACCAGTAAATGTGCTTTGAAAGCATCACTGTTAAAATGCACCTGATAAGACTATTGTGGTTGATGCAATCCCAGTTTTCTCACTGAAAACAATTGCTTGGTGCTTGCAAACCCCAGCTTTACATTGCATGGAGCTTTTTTACCGGCACTGACTACATCTCTCATGTTTTGCTTGTTAAAGTCCTTTTCATTTCTGAGAGGCATGAAATTTTTCAGCTATGCTTGTTGGCAACTCTCTGTTGGGCACAGATGCAGTTCTATAAAATGCCACACAGAATACTGTCCCTTGACGTTCACGCTTAAGAAGAGAATTAGTCCTGTGTCAGAATAATTACTGTTCTTTCCACACATTTTTGCAGGGAAGTTAAACTAGCTAATAAATAAAAATAACTGCTTACCAGTTTGAGGTCATTCTAAAGTCCTGAGGACATCAATATGAAACATGGATAATGTAAAATCCAGCCAGGCTACACATGATCAGAAAGTCATTACTTTTTATTATTATTAAATTCAAGCAGTTCTGATGACATCAGTGTCAAACAAGGAGAGTGTAAAATCCTTTTCATGTTCAGAAAGCAATTTTTTTATGTATTTATTACTATTCAATTCAAACAGCACTGACAGGATTGTTGGTCCACTCCAAAATAATAGATCTGTGATAGATAAAGTCATAAAAGACTATATAATTTCATTGAGAAGCAAAATTGTGTTACATGTGTAAAGTGGAGGTATATTGATATACCCATAACAAAAGTTTAAAATAAATACTGTTGCTGAATATTTTGCTGAAAATGGAAAGAGTTAAAATAATTATTTTTAGATTGTACAATATAAAAACTGTTGAATTAGTGTACAAAGGGATTGTGTGGTTGTATTTAAGAGGCAGGAGGGGTAATCATTTTTATTCTAATTGCTGTAATGAAGGTCAGAAGTCACTTCTTTATCTTTTTTTTTCTTCTCTTTTAACTGCATTGTATCCTACACTTTTACTTTTTTCTTTCTTTCTTTTATATTTATCTAATTTTTCTTTTATTCATGAAAATTCTCAATAAAAGAACAAAGCACAAATGACCCTTGCTTTTCTAATTTCTAATTTCTAAGAAAAAATATTTTAAAGTATTGCTATCATTATCTTTTTCCTTGTTATTTTTCTGTCTTCCATAAATAAATAAAACTAATATTAGTATATTGAAGGAAGAGATACCAATAGCATAAAGGGCAACAAACACACAATCATTAATATTGCACTGAACTGCATGTAGTTAAATCCTATTGTGAAATGTACATTGCCAAAAGCTTATCACATTATATTCTTTGGATAAAATCATTACTAAGTTGTGTTGATCCCTAGCAAAATAAGTTACTTTTATGAGCTTTGGTATCTTCCATGTTTTCCTATAACAGCCCATACATTTATATCCTTCTGCTGCTTTCCAGCATTGTGAAATTGTTGCATTGTTTTATCAGCATTTAGTACAATTGATATAAGTTGCAAGTTGTAACTTTTTCTTTCGCTCAGCAGAACTGAACCCTGTCCTCCAGACAACCTACAGTAAAAGTATCAAAAATGATAGAGTGGCCACAAAGGGGATCAACTTTACAAAAGTCTATCAAAGAAAGCCATGCCTCGTGCAACTTTGAGAATGCCTTGGGAAGATAAGGCAAAAAACTCTCAGAAAAGCCAAGACCAGAGTGTGATCTTCAGCGCCCATTATGCAAGTCCCAGTATAAGTGTAAAGTTCTGACAACATCTGTCACAGCAGCTGCTAATGACCTCTTAGAGCAATAGTGAAAAACAGTGCCATTCTATCTTGGAAGAGAAAGGTCACCAGCTAATGGGACTTGTTCTTTGCTAGTGTGTTTGGCACCTGCTGTTTTTCCTACAGGGAAGGATATTTGACAAAGTTGAACTTAAACTTATGGAAATGAAGGTAATCTCTCATGGGAATGTTCCTTCCTTTTTCTTATCCCCCAAGCTACCAAAGGAAGGTGCCTATAAATAATGGTGCAAGTTCTGCCTATGATGAAAAGAAATTTAAAAGTCATGGAAGATCCAAACAGTATAGAAATGTCTTCATTTGGGACAGCTTCGCTTTCACTTCAGTTTTTGCTTGTACATCCTGATGTATTTCTTATCCCACAGTGTCTTCTTTGATGAGAACATTGGCAGTGTCAAAAATTGACTCTGCATGGAGGGAAAATGTTAATATTGTCCTTTTGTGACCTTTTGACAGTGATTTTTAGTTTTAAAATGGAGGGAAGGGAAAGATCTTAGGCCACACATTCCTTTTTCTCAGGCAGAGAAAAGGGGGAAAAAGAAGATCAATAGACATATTTATTTTATAAAATGGCCACTTTAAGTAGAAAAAAAATTGCTTCCAGCATATGATATATAAAATGAAATAGAATATAGTAAATATCCATTGGCCATTGGAAAATACAAATGTGACAATGTCAGACTTCTGTGCAGCAGCTCAGGGCATGTTCTAAATTGTACAGTTGGAACCAGGTCAGTCAAACATTTATTGTGCCTGCTTGTACCTAAAAACTTGATTTATCTGGAATTCTCTTGAGCCTTGAGCTTCTGTTGCTTAAAGCAAGAATATTTTTGTTTGGCACTTTTATTTTTGTAAAAGTGAGACTCTGCAGGGATTTCCCTGTTGAGAATTGTACCATCACATAGCAAATTGAAGAAGACTTTTTAAAGTAAAGAATGTTTCCCTCTATTTTTGTCTTCATCTTTCTTTTTTGCTTTTAGTAAGACTACCTAACTTAAAATATGGATAATTGGGTGACATTATGCCAGTCACTAGTTCATAGTCCATTTGATGTCACAAGATTGTTGTGAAAAATTAGAGGAGGCGTACTATGAATGCACTCTTCCATTTTTAATGGAAAGGTGGGATAAAAAATTAATGAATAAGCAAATGAACTGATTCACAATTGTTTCCAAGATTGGTGAACCATATATTTAAACTTATTCATTGACATAGACTTGCACTGTTTAGCTAAACGGAAACAGGGTATGTTGGCTTCAGGGATAAAAAAGATGAAAGAAGTAAATGTTGCTTCTTTTCCCAAGCAAATGTTGTTATTGAAGGAGTTTTGACTATAAAATTATTTAAAAATTGACCTGAGACAATTCCATATTTGGAAATTCTCTTTTTTTTTGCAAAACTTACTAAGGGTATAAAGTATCTCCCTATGTTCAGACAAGATGCTAGAGCATCTGAAAAATCTACTAAAGGATTATTAAAAGTTTTAAGACAGCACAAAGAGGATCACAACTTATACCTCTTTGAAAACATGCTATTTTCTTGTCAAGCTATGCATCAAGTTTCATAGACCATTTCTAGGGTAAAACAGCAGATGCCAAATTGTGTTTGAAAATTGGGAAAGGTAAAGAAAGTATTACCTCAGAAAAGCCTGAAAATGAGTAGACAGTGGCTTGTTAATCAGTATTACGATGAAAATATCTCACTATAAACCTTTTTCACATGCTTTAAAAACACTAATACATAGAGTTTCATACATAGTGGCAGCAAAAGTGAGACTTCAGTTTCTTATATGGATAAAAACTATATAAAGCACTGTGCAGCCAATTTCCTCTGAAAATAGCAAGGATTTGTATCAGTGTTCTATTTACCACAAAAGATTGTTTTCTTTTAATGAGTAGGCATGAGAAATAGGAAAAGCAATAACTATATTCTCTGAGTGGCAAAAGTCACAGATTCAGTCTGAGCATGATGTACACCTTGACTGATAGAATTTACACAAAAGTCATCCAAAAATGGTGCATGGATTTCAAGGGCTAGAGAAGGCAATTTCATATGTCCTTTCTAAAAAAAAAATGCTGGTTATCATCACTTAAATAACATTACAAAGTGCCATAAAATTTGCTGGCCATTGAGCCTAATTTTAAAATAACTGCTTAGGTAGAGCTTATAGAGATAATTAATTGGATTAACAGCATGAAAATAGTTGAAAGAGTCTATTCTGTCATCTTTGCCTCCATGCCCTGGAGGATTTGTTTTCAAAGAACTAAGTTAAGAAAGTTACCAGAAGAAAATAGTTTACAAGTGTCTGGAGTTAACCAGAAAACTCATATTCCTTCCTGAAAGGGAATCATTTCTGGCTCCCGTGGAATGTGATGGGATACTTGTATTCTGATATAGTCCTAAGAAACTCAGGCAGTAAAATATGCTCAGTTGGTTGATGGTCAGGTGAAGAAACATCCATACAGAGAATTAAAGACTGAACTCCTCATGAGTATGCCTCTTCCTATAAGTATATTCCCTCTGGTCATTTGCATCTGAATTTTAGGTGGGACTCTGAGAACCCAGCTTTAAAAGTCAGTCCTTCTGAGGAGCAAATTTGCAAATAGTTTTCTAGCCCACTTGATGCCTACATATTTTGCAAGTTCCCATTTGCTGATATTTGAGTTTTATTTGGACTTTGTCTCTAGTCAATGTTATTATTTGGATTAACTTTGTGCTATCTAGTTTTTTGTCTCCAGCCAGGTTTGATTCAGTTTTAGCTTCCAAATAGTCTGCTGAAGCAACTATAGAATGTACATTTGAAGTCAAGAGCTGGAGGCTCTGGCAGAAGTAATATTTTGGAGAAGAACAGCTCTGGAGACATCTGAGGAGACCTACTGCTCTCCATATATGTTCCTATATTATTTCCATTAGAATTGCGTGCAACTGAGATTCTTCTAAAAGCACCTCATGAATCTCTGTCATGTCTTCTGAACTGTGTTCCAGGACCCAAAAACTGATCCA
Organism: Myanophis thanlyinensis; assembly: GCA_017656035.1. Taxonomy (NCBI): domain Eukaryota; kingdom Metazoa; phylum Chordata; class Lepidosauria; order Squamata; family Homalopsidae; genus Myanophis; species Myanophis thanlyinensis. The sequence continues at coordinate 16,038 of JAEANM010003632.1, forward strand.
TAACTTCATATTCTTGATTATCCTTTTGGACTACATTGTTGTCACAAATCCCTGGTAAAGATGCAGCCTTGAAGAACACAGGCTATACTTTCAGATTCTCTATGTTTTTCCTCCAAACTAGTTTTGCTACTTAGAGTAAATTCCAGCAACTGCAGCCATAGAAGTATTAGGTTAAGGTCACTTAAGTTGCAGGCCTTTATTTAAAATGATTTTGAGGACCAAGGCATTCCATGGATTGTGAAGGATCAGGGTATTCCATGGATGAGCTGCACAGCAAACATTGTGCTTCAGGATAAAAAAATCTAATGTGAAATGTGATGGGATTTTGTTTCTATTTGCTTCAGTGTATGAGTTAATGTACATGCAGAGAAAAAGTCATAAGACAAGGTTCATTAGCGAGCAAAAACAATTTTATTTTTATGGGGAAAAAATTAACAAAAAATACTCAAATATCCTCCAAGAAAGGAAAACAAGGAAGTAATGTGCAATGTAGAAATTAGTTAGCTTTGTTACCACATACCAATTTCTAAATTCTAAGTGTTAGGTTTCAGTCTAATCCCACACCACTATATGCATAATCTTACTCACTTTAGAGTACAGCTGGTGGGGGAAAGAGATAAGCTGATAAAGATGTTATACTGTGGTCTCTATTGGTCTATCTTTCTTGTTGTTGTGATTCTAGGGCTTATATATCTCTGATATGGGTTGATTGTTGGAGCATTCCTTACAAAGTCTAGTTGTAGATTTAATGTGCAGAAAAAGTTCAGGCATTTGCCACAATGAACTAATGGGAAACTGGCCAGTGTGTGTTTCAATGTTTCAGTCTTGGAACTCCTGGCTTGAACTCAGCTAATTCCCTAAAGGCTTCTCTCCCTGAATTGTTGTCTAAGGAACACTTTCTGCTCTGTTTCATGTCTTTGTTAGGGTTTTGTTCATTAACAGACAACTTCACAGGAGTTTTAAGTAATACACAAAGACAGGCCCGCTTTAGACCTCATCTTCCTGAAAAGCTAGCATGCAGAACTGTCTGATGTAAAGGAGCTGTCTTTTTGTATATGAAACTCTGACAAAGAGGACAGCATAAACTACTGAATCCCAATCAGTGGCAGACTCTGAATGAGTCTCTCCTCATTTATATTGCACAAGACTACAAGGCTAATTATTATTGCTATGTGTATCTAGACTAATTATGTTCTTCTTGCCCAGCAATTGATGTTTTGCTTGATAAATTTCAGCAGGTGAAAGACAAGATTGGAATGGGAATGGTGGAATACTTTCTTGTTGTTATGAATCTAAGGCTTATATATCTCTGATACGAGATTGGGATACATATTTTCACTCTTTAACTTATGAAGAGTTGGAAGGGATCTTGTAGGTCTTCTAGTCCAACCCACTACCCAAGCAGGAGATCCTACACCATTTCTGACAAATGGAAGTCCAGTCTCTTCTTGAAAGCTTTCAACGATGAAACTCCCACAACTTCTGAAGGCAAGCTGTTCCATTGGTTGATTGTTCTCACTGTCAGAAAATTTCTCCTTATTTCTAAGTTGAATCTCTCCTTGATCAGTTTCCATCCATTATTCCTTGTCTGGTCTTCAAGTGCCTTGGAAAACAGCTTGACCCCTTTCTCTCTGTGGCAGCCCCTCAAATATTGGAACACTGCTATCATATCTCCTCTGGTCCTTCTCTACTAGACTAGTAGAGTACTTGCAACTGTTCTGAATATTTTAGTCTCCTTATCATCTTGGTTGCTCTACTCTGCACTTTTTCTAGAGTCTCAACATCTTTGTTATAGTATCACTAAGTTGGGTTTCCTTCTTGCAAACATTTCATTGCTGAACTAAGTAACATTATCCATTTTTTGACAAGAGAGAATAGGTTTGCTGGCTTTTTATGTATACTGATACTACTCGCTTTGTTCAGGGTTGCTGAATGACTGTTTTTGATTACCATGCTTGGCTTGGCTGGCTGTTTTTTGTCATTTTTGCTTTTACTGACATGTCAGTAAAAGTTCTTTTGTTCAGTTCTTCCAAACACTGCGAACACATGTATTTAAGCAGGAAGAAAGTGTTTGCTGCTTCTTTAAGTGAAATGAAATATGAAGATTCAAGGTACAACCAAAGAGGGAGGGAGGGAGGGAGGGAGGAAGGAAGAAAGGAAGGAAGGACAACCTGCAAAATAGCTGGATTGTTTTTTGTTGGGTTTTTTTTTTTTTCATTCTCCATCACATTGATTGGATGGGTGTATTTTTTGTTTAGTTAACTTGTTTTAATTGTTTTAAGTTTGTAATTTTTATTTTGTATAAGTTTTGTTTTCATTGATTTAACTTGTGAGCTGCCCAGAATGGCTATATAAATAAAAATACATATAGAACTGTAATTATTATTGCTTATTTATTGTATTACACTGAATCAAACTGACTCTTATCCATTTGCAAAACAAAATAAAATTGAAAAGATGCTGAAATCCATTTCTAAAACAATGTCAGTAATGTAATAGGATAATAAAATAACACTAACCATAATCCTGGTATCAATGCCAATCTACATAGTTGTAAAATATAACTCTAAAATGTTGTTTTCTCCAAATTATATTACAGTAAATGTAACAATAGTAGCAATACAGCTTCATTTTGCACATTGCACAGATATTATTTCAGCAATCTAATAATTACTTCAATAAGCAGTAAACTTAAAAAATGTTTTTAAACTACAGTATTCCTCAAAGGAAGCAACTGAAATTTCAATATCTAAAAAACCCTCAGTATTAATTAGAGGGTATACGGCCGTATGCACAAACTCTTTCCAAAATGTTATGATGCAAATAAATAAATAATTGTTCCCATTAGAGGAAAAAAATATACATAAAACTGCATTTTATGGTTGGGAAAAATGCTTACAAAAGGTGAAAACATTCATTTGTGTTCACTTTTGAAGAAATGCCCAAGAAATATTAAATATGTAAATTGAAATGGCCAAGGAATGAATAAAATCAATGTGTAAAATGAAAAAGGAAACAATTGCAAATTCATAAACAGACCAAGTTAAACAAAATTTTCAGAAAAAAAAACTTTCAATGAAAATGAAAATTACTGTTAGAATATTGGCAAATAACTGTATCCAGTATTTTAGGTTACATATCAATAATAAATTAGCTAATAATTAATCTATGGAGGTGAAACACCTTTGAAAAAGCACCTTTGGGATTACTAATTAGTCAATCCTGCTGAAATATGCATCTTGTAGTCCTACTTTAGTAAAAAAAAAAAAGGGGGGGGTGAGAGTGTGATAAAAGCAAACTATATAAAATAACTATGTTTTAAATGTGTAATACGAATTAGTCATCTTTTTAAAAAATCCATTATAATAAATTATTTTCTCTAAATAAGATAAGATGCACTGAGGGAAGCTTATAAATGCATAGAAAATAATGTTAGTGCCAACAAGAGCCCTGAGTTATTTTGTATTGTATTATTCTTTTGAAACTCAATTCAATTATTTTTTTAAAGAAAGTTTAAGGTGAATAGGCCTGCAGCTGCACAGTGGTTTCGTTGAAAATTCAAGCAGCCAATGAAAGTTACAAGGAATATTTCTGGGAAACATATTTATAGTAGTGAAACCAACAAGACCTGATTTATGTAGCTCAGATGCTCAAGTTCCATGTGGGAGTCAGTTTGTTCCCTGAATGACAAGGGAGTCAAAGGGAAGTCAAAGAGAATTTGGATACTACATAGAACTCAGTTGTGTTATTGGAATCTGTTTTTACTATAAAAGAGGCAGAAGAGATATCGTGCCTGAACTGATATTTTCAAGAAGGAAGATCTTAAAACCCATAATAGCACAAAGGAAGTTATAGTTTTCACTGACAAACTCAAAGCAAGCAGTCTGGCAGCCTCAAACTACAGCCATTTGTTTGCAATTCAAATGTGAAAATATTAAATTTCTAACAACAAATATAGATGATCCCACCTCCTCTGCTCCCCCCCCCACCATAGGGCATCCTGATCCCTCCCCCATTCTAATTGTAATTTGTTCCTTTATTGTTATTATTTTTTTTATGGCTCTTTTGCCCTTAATGTTGTAAGCCATGAGTGTCAACTTTGCAGTGTTACATTGCTGTCATGTGACATTTTGCGACATTTTTTCCCTTTATGGAGCTAGGGTGGGGATGACCTATGTGTGACGCATCTGGCCCGTGGGCTTCCAGTTTGACACCCCTGTTGTAAGCTGTCCAGAGTTAACTGTAGTGAGATGGGTAGCAAATTAATGTAATAAATAAATAAATAAATATGATCCTAGATTAGTTAAGATCTAGAATGTAATCCATAGAGCTTTTAAAGTAATGAAGAGGAAGATCCAGAAAATATGTAATACTAATTCTCATAGAAGACACTTCTGGATGAACTTTTTTTTAAAAAAATCCCTCTTTAGCAAGGAAAACTGGGACCAAATTTGGCTGAAAAGGGACGGGTCAAGGGAAGGGAAGATCAAGAGGGTGAATGTGGCTACAGATCAAAGTCCATCCCTTTGGACATGCATTGTTTAGACAAGCATATACAGTTTTGACCTCCTTATCCTCACCTGACTGTGGATGTCTCTTATAATATTCTTTGAAAGGTAAACTGTAAATCTTAGTTATCAATCATATGGAAAGTAACTATTCACTATGAAAAGATAATGTAGTTTAACAGAAAAACAAGTACCCTCATTACTTTTAGAGTATGAAATTGTCAACAAAAATGTGGGCATGAATGATATAATATACATTTTTAATTTAGATTTACAAAAGGCTTGTGGCAAGTTCCTTCATGTTTTTACATAAAGAAAAACACTTAGTAGTGGCAAAGAGACTTTGCATGGGATCACATGCAGAATGTATTTTAATTGTTTTGACCTGAAGAACCCATGAAAACTTCCATCTTCATTACAGTGACCTGATATCTTTTTCTTTAAAGCGTGATCCTTTATTTCAGAAAGCTGTCCTTTAGATTTATTTATTTTTTCCAAACTTACTTTTATCCCTTATTTTGGTCATTTAATTTTTACCTTATAAAAGGTATCACACTATACAATTTTCTATTTCATGTCAAAAATATGAAAATTGTCTTTTTAAGATAAATTGACATATACAGTTTCAGTTTAGATCTTTTATTACAAATATCTATTTGTATTTATTGCAAATGTCTGTTATTACAAAATGCAATTGTGTTTTTGTAAGGTTTTTTTGTTTGTTTTATCATTATCCTTCAGATTTACCCCATTTTCAGGTTTGCCTTTTATTTTTTCTCAAGAAAATGTGATCACTGAATGCTTAATTTACTTCCATGATATTCGGTAATGGAAATTTCTCTTTCTTCTTGTTATACAAGCAAATCAATGTTGTTCAGCTTTTTTGGAATCTATTTATTAATTTTAGATATGTATTTATTTATTTTTATAAATAACTCAAGCAGTAAACATTTAACAGAGCTTCCTCTGCCTATTTTCCACATAACAATAACCCTGTGAGGGGAGTTGTGCTGACAGAGTTACCAATTCACCCAGCTGGCTATGGAACTCTTTGTTGCAAATAAACAGTTCAGCTGTCACAAACATAACATTTGAAGCAGTAAGCAAATGTACTTAAATTCCTGGTGAGCGCTGGCATACAGATGTAAGCTTTAATATTTCTTCCATGGTTTCCAGAGATCACAACAGTAAAAGATAAACAACTCCTCAAATATTGATTTGTGTCCACTGGAAACTACTATAAATGAAATAGTTGCTTCATAGGTTGGTGTCTCGTTGGCAAAAAATACTTCATTTAATGGAGGGGGAGCAGAAAGAAAGCATGGTTACATTTTAATTTCAGATATCTGAGTTCTCAGCCAAATAGTATAGTTTTTGAATGAATGTTTATCATGGCTTGAATCACCATCACTGTCAAAATATTTGGATCACTTTCAAAGAAGACAATCTGTTATTCTTTAATTAAAATGTTGACATTATTACATCTAAACAGTGGTAAGTTCCATACTTTCTCTCCTTATAC
>JAEANM010003633.1:0-22066 GCA_017656035.1 Myanophis thanlyinensis
AAGTCCACGAGTCATGAAGGAGCCGTAATTGCCCACCCCTGTGACCTAGACAGAGGTTAAATGGACATCTGCCAATGATATGTTAGTCCTGGATTCTTGTACTAGATAAGTGTTTAGATTAGATTAGATGATTTTCAAGATTTCTTCCAATTGCATACATTAGATGATTTTACAATTTCCAAGTTGCTTTCCATTATGAATATGTAAGGGCACAAATATCATCCACAAAATGCCATTGATCTGACACTAGTTTTGTTATTTGGTTACTTGTGCATTTGTTCCTAGAACTGCATTATTAGTCTGTGTAGGAGATACTATCTTAAGTATCTTGCCCTAAATTGGTTTTGAAAAGGAAACCTGTTAAGCATAAGTAATGATTATATAACACTTTCTTTAAGGTAGACAGCCTTTCATTGAATGGGGGCAACTTTTCATTTTTGAGGGATGCACTGCATTTAAAATTAATGGGGGTGCTGCCCATCTCTAAACAGTGAGGAACTATGGCACCATATTTAGCAACACCTTCAGCAACATTATCAAATGTTACTCTAGAGGCCAATCCTCCCTCTCACAGTGCATGTGGCCTGGAGGTATCCCTTGTGTAAGTCACTGATGCTCATTTGCCTTGTATCTTTTTACAATATCCCTAAAGAGACTTTAATTCAATCCAATATCCAATGTACTAACACAACCCAGTTCAGGGAGATATACCAAAACTACATTCTTTAGTTCTTTTCATACCTGTGAATTCCCAGTAAACTCACAAGATTTCACAGCTTAAAAACTGAAATACCAGTCTTATGCTAGAAAGACATTGCAAACATATTCTTTGGAGAATTAGTGTTATGAGTTGTCTTTTATCTTGTATTTTTCAGAATATCAAAAGGAAAGCTGTAGCTAAAACATGGGCAATTTTACCAAAACTATTCTAAACTTAACATTTCAAAATGCATTTACTTCAAGCCATGGAGTCAATTTTCATAAACAAGGCTAACTATCACATGCAATTAAATGTGGTCAGTTTTAAGGCATGATCAGCCCCAGATCACAAGGGCTGCTATCCAAGACAATATTTCAGTGTTCACATAAATCACATTAGACTGATAACCATATTTTGGTTCTTTCTCCACTGAGGCTGAATTTTGTGGTACAGATTTTGTTTTCTTTAGAGGCAAAGAAAAAAAATGCAACAGTTTGGCCTAATTGATGCTACTATATAACCACAAGAGAGACAATATAGCAGGGTGGTTAAGAGATTAAGTTAGTTTCTCAACTGTGAAAACTTTAAGACTTGTGAACTTCAACTCCCAGAATTCCCCGGCCAGCATATTGACTTGTTAAGGTTGAGAAATATTGGACTAAAGTATAAATTAGAAGATGTTGGATACATCATCCCCCCCTCCCCCAAACTTTTCCTTTAATAATGCAAAATAGAGAATTTTTTTCTAGAGAAGAGGTGAAATTTCCCAAAGTTGTTGAATTTAGTGACACTTTTCTATCCTTTCATTGCATCCCACCTTGGTTGCACTGTTGCAATATGCTCTCTGTGGGGCTGTCCTTGAGAAAAATATACCAAAATAGTAAATGGTACAAAAATTGTACTGGGGAAACAGCAAAAACATATGTGTTCACCTAGTTTTTAAATTTTAATTCATTTAAATAACCTTGCTTTTAATGCGGATTTTTACTGCAGTTTAATTCTTTGTACCTTGTTTAATTGTTATAAGCCAGTGTAAGTACAGAAAGACCATAAGACCACAAGCAGTGCCTGCTGAATTGGACCCCTGTCCATCTAGCTTAGCAACCTGTTCTCACAGTGGCCAACCAAATGCACAAGGAAGACCACTAGTCACTCAGCAAACTTCAGAAGCAGTTTTACTATCATTCTTTTTTTTTCTTTTTACAGCGGATACTACATCAACACCTTGATTGAACTGTTAGAATGGAGTATAAATGTAATAATTAATAGCAACTAGGCTGTTAATTGTGCAAGATATAAGAACTTCTGGTGCCTTTCCTGAAAGACCTGCACTGATCATCATTTGCTTACTTGACACAGGGTATCACTGTGAACCATTAAATACCTAAAAGCCTAATTTGTCCTTTCTCGAAAGCCCATCTTTCCACCACATGGGAGAACACAAAGGGTCTTCATCTGACTTGTTCCCAGGTTTTGGAATATTTTTTTCAAACCTTCTCTTTGGTCCGAATCAGCATCTAAAAGATCTATGATATTTCATGTTAATTTTAATCTGAGGTCAGCTCAGTGCCTCTTATATGCAGAGTGATGTAGATTTTGATTCCAGCCTCCTTACTTTTAGCATCTACATGATACTGCCAAGATCACCTGTCTGCTCAGAGGATGGTAGCATTAATTTGATACCCAGTTATGTTATCTCCATCCTGGACTACACTGACAAGGTAGTCAAAGACATGTCCCACTATTTAGACTGTCAAGGTCTCCATGGGAATAAGCCAGTTGTAGTCAAATCTAAGCAAAACAAAGTTGCTGCTTTGTTTACCAAGATTGTCTGCCAGCTCCAGTGCTGTCTCTTGAAGGGATTGTATTATCCTTAAGTAAGCAGCTCCATGCCTTAGTAGCCATCCTGGATTTATGTTACTGCTGATGGGAAGGTAGATGTCCTAGAGGAGATCGTATGTCCAGCTGGTGCAACAATTCTAGCCCTACCTTGGTAAAAGTAATTGCAAAGTAATTCACGTTCTCATCACCACTCAGTTGGACTACTGTAATATGTTCAACATAGGGCTACCTTTAAAAATACTTGGAAATTATAGTTGGTTGAAAATGCGATGTTTCTATCTTTCAAGATACTATTAACATATGGCACCTGTCCAAAGGTGCTGTGATAGCTACCAATAGGTTTCTGAGTGCAGTTCAAGATTCTGGTTTTCACCCATAGAACCCTATATGGCTAGCTGCTGAGATACTTTCAGAACTTTCCTTCATCCACCACTGATCATTCATCCAATATGAACAAGCTGGAAAAATTGTTGACAGTTCCCTACTATCATGAAATCAAAGGGGTGGAAATGTCAATCCTTGGAGGAAATGCTTCTCCATTATGGCATCCTTGTTATAGATGTCCACTGGAGGTCAGACTTGCCCTGAATTTGGTGGCCTTCAAGAAGCAAGTTAAAAGTAGATGTCTCTCCCAGGGCTTTTTAACAATTTAATAAGGGGAACACTGAAGGATTTGTTTGAATATTGCTTTACAACGATTTTCAGTCTTGTTTTTGTGGCCAATTTTATTGCTATGTTACTTGTACTATAGATGTGTTTATTCCTCTTAAACCCCTGATATGTGCATTATTGCAGCAGGCTAAAACTCCAATAAATAAATAAAAATTGGCATTCTGAATACAAACAAACAAATCTTCTAAATAAGAAAATGATGAATAAATTCATCAAACAAATAAAACACCAAAGCAATTCATAACATGGAAAAATAATGTAAAACTCGAAGTCATGAGTTGGTGTGCAATTTTTGTGAAATCTTTCTCTCTGCTTTAATGTACTGAAAGAATGGAATTGTGTTTTCTTTTTTCAGTAGTTTATTTGAATGAAACAAAACTTTAGAATAAAGGCTTTAACATCTCCTGCAACCCAAGTGACTGTTTTGATGCTTTATTCACAATTAATGCAGAACTTACTCAAGTTCATTGACAATGAACCACCATTAACCACCAGGTTATAGAAATTAACAATGTATATACTGTAAAACTATAAGTGAAGAAGCCTTAATTTATGAGGCTGGATTCATGTGTCATTTAATTCATGGTGAGGGAGGGATATTCAAAATGAATTCATTTTTGTAATCAACAAAATTCTATATTTAAACCCCATACATATTTGTAAATCTTCAACACATATGTGCAAATCACACTAGATTTGAAATAAATGCATCCTGACCTATTTATGAAATTGGGAGTCATACCAGTAAATAATAAAGAAGAAAGCAACTTGCTTTTACAGTTGGATCCAAACAGCATCCTTTTCCCTTAATCATGTAGGAGGGAAGGGTGGGAATCAACCAATCAATATAAGTAACTTTTTTCAGTGCCATTGTAGCTTTGAGTGGTCACTAAACAAATGGTTGTAAGTTGAAGACTACCTGTTCAGTAGTTACAGGTAGTTCTTGGCTTATGCCCACCACTGAGCCCAGAATTTCTGTTGTGAAGCAAGATAGTGCTAAGTTAGTTTTGTCCCATTTTACGACCATTCTTGCCACAGTTGTTAAGTGAATCACTGAAGTAAAGTTAGTAACATGGTTGTTAAGTGAATGTGGTTTCTTCACCCATTTTGCTTGCAAAAGGAAATTTCATGGAATGTCGCAAAAGGAAATCCCACGGCCCCAGGACACTGCAGCTGTCATAAACATGAACCAGTTGCCAAAAAGGAGCATTTATATGCAATTCACCAAATCCACTCCCCTAATAGCACCCATACCATAGGATATTTACATTATAATATGGAATATTATATGGAATAATCCATATTTACATTATAATATGGAATAATCCATACTACGTTTAATTGGATTATTAGAGCTGTGGTAGCGCCGTGGTTAGAATATAGTATTGCAGGCTGATTCTGATTTACTGTCAGCAGTTCAATCCTGACCATCCTTCTGATCTTGGTAAGATGAGGGCCCAAATTGTAAACCATTTAGAGAGGGCTGAAAAACACTGTGAGGCAGTCTATAAATCTAAATGTTCTTGCTTTGCTAATTTAAACTTAACTTTTGCTTACTACTCTTGATTTGGTTTATTGTAATTTCTGTACTGATGACCCCCAATCTGGTGGATCACCCAGAGGCTTTCTATGGCCATTAATTTAAAAAAGTTTGATTTTCCTGGTTAAACCCTATGCATTTCACACCATAATCTGCTTCTTTTCAAAAGTGTAATTGCACCTGTAAGAACAAATCACCTTCTTCTATCCTTTTGTTATTCATAGTCCATCCTCTTTGGTAACTTCTAAATTTTGCTGTGATTATCTACTTTTTAAGTGAAAAATTCATACTCATCACCAATCTAATTACATCCTATTCAATTGACTACATAGTTCTCATAAATTTTCTCATCCACAAGGCATTGAATTTGAGTCCGCATTTGAAAATAGGGTATAACTCAATGATCACTTACAATTTTTTCTCTCCACTAAATCTTCAGCTACAGTCCTTACTATCCTTCACTGACAGCAAAGCTCAGAATGGCCTTTTCTAGAAACTTGGAGAAAAAAAATTGCTGTTATTCAGAACAGGGAATTTTGATCAAGAGAACTTATTCAGTTTTGCATAGGACGATTTCACGTAGCACATACGTATTTACATTTAATCCAATCAGGTTCTCTCCCATTTTAGATATCAATCAATCATTGCAGCAATTGAAATAAAAGTTCTCAGTGTAGGATCAATTCTACAAGTGTAACTCCCTTGGGAAAGAGCTCAGTGCAAAATGATTTCTCCACGCCTTGGTATTTCTCCAGCTCAGTTGTATTCTTTCAAAATGCGATTCGTTGAGTTAAGCAGGTCAGGTCCCTGTGGATACAGTATATGCCATCCAGTCAAAATTAAAGACCAGAAAATTAACAGGGTTTGTTGTGTTACCAAGCTGAAGACATTTTATCCTCATGCTCATAGAAACACATCCTCAGCTAATGGAACACAGTGCTGTATTCCAAGTCATATTTATACTTGCAAAAAGCAGTGAGTGTACTTCTGTTAAGCTCACTTGGCAACTATCTTGCAGGGATTTCCCCCCCCCCCCACCCACCCTCTCCTTGGCTTTAAGTGATACGGACAAGGTGTGCTTTAAAGATAATGGGAAGCATGGCCAAATGAACCCATTTAATTACGGAAGTCCTGCCATGGGTGAATAATATAATGATGTGGGATTGTGGACACCAGGCCAAAAACAAAACCAACCCTCCAACTAAAATACAAGTGCTTTAGTTAGTGATCTCTCCCTTTTTCAAAGTTGTTGATAATTTGAGTGTGCTCCATCAAGAGGAACCATCCTGAACCAGCGGGATGAAAACCTAGCCAGATGTAGGAAGGGCTGGTGGATAAACTAAAACCCAGGATGAACACAGTTAATAGTAGCTTCTTGATACAGAAAGCCAGATGGATTAATGGATCAACTCATGCATTGCCTAAGGAAACAACAATAAAAAAGGTATCTTCTATACTTCGGCACACATTGAGGACCCCGACAATAGCAAGTTAAAAACTCCTAATTTGGCCCAAAAGGGGTGGGGAGTGCAGGAATAAATTACAAGCCCTATTTAAAAAGTCCACACAAGAAAAGCCATGAAAGGACCTAGAAAGCAGCAAGTCAACACTTTCAAATAGTCTGACAAAGAAAGGGGGGGGGGAGAGAGAGAGAACAGTATGCACATGCTGACTGGGTTTGTTGATGTCAGCTCTATCTAGTCTTCCTTTCAAATGAACAGAACTAGCATCTGGTTTCTACTAATGGAAAAACCAACCCATTATATGGTAAATCATAGGAAACGCCAGTGCCTCCGGAATTTCAGACTGTAAACTTTCAATTTCTGTTACTCCTGGGTATGGAATCAGTGAGTTTACCATTTTCTCAGGTTCTCTCCCTTCCCATTTTAGGAAGCAAAACAGAGAGATTTTGGCTTTGCTTGCTACCAGCAATTCTGAAATCTCGCTCCAAAGAATTCCTGGTGAACCCCTTCTTAAGCCCACCATGCCCTCTAAATTCACTCCACCTGACTTTAGCTCTGGAAAGTTAAGGTAGAGGGGAGGAAGTTAGGGAGTCAGTGAATGCCAAGACAGAATGACAATAGTTTACACAGTAGCACGTGTTTCAGCAATAAATGCTCCCCCTCCCGATTTTCTCTTCCCCTCACCCTCCCCTTTCCCCCCTCTCTCTCTCACACACCCACTTTAACTGTGCTTTTGTGTTTTGTCAGATTTAATTAACAGGGGAATCTGAGGGTCCCTGGGAAATGTGTGCATTTATTCAGCAGCAGGAGAGAGTGCAAGCACATAAATTGAGAGAGAGGGCAGCAGGCAAGCACATTTGCTTCAGTGATAGCTTAGCATCTTTCCCATCCTGTTCTTTCCTTTTTTTTTTTAATACCTCCGCGGTAGCAACAGCAAAAGAGGGTTTAGGGAAGGATCCTGTGGGCTCGCATTCAGATCAAGGGGGCACCGTTGTTGCTATTGTTCGGAGGTTAAGGCAAAGGCAAAGAACGGGAGAAGCTGAGCCCCCACTTCGTACCTTACCTTCCTGCCTTTCTACGCCCCCCCCCCTTTCTCCGCGCTATCCCCACTTCGTGCGTGCCATTTCCAAACTGGCATTCAGTTGCAATCCACCAGAAAGACAGGAGACTCCGAGGAGGTGGTCGCTGCTTTCTCTGCCGCTTTAGTAGGGGAAAGGGGGTCTAGGTGGGGGGAGAGAGACGCCGGCCAAGCCAGCTCCCCGGCGGGATTTACCTCCTCGGGTAATTCTAACTGAGCGCGACCTAGGTGAAAAGTCGGGCAAGTGTAACCGGCTCGGTCGGAGGTGGGGGGGGGGAGCTGCCTGTGCGAGAGGGGGCGGGTGGGGGGAAGCTAAGAAGAGAGGGAACCGGGAGGATCAGCCAGGCGGCGGTAGCCGAGGCCCGCTTCGCCAACCCTCCCGTCCCCCCACCCCACTCCAACCCTTCCCCCCCACCCCCACCCCGCGCTCCGAGCCTTCCTTTCTAACGGAGCGAAGGATCAGCAACCGGCGGCTTGGAGGGCGAGCCAGCGACGGAGCGGCGGAGGCAGCCGATCCCCGCCACAATGGTGCTGGACAAGGAGGACGGTAGGTGGCGGGTCGCGATGCGGCGGCGCGGCGGGTGGATGGGTGGCTTAGAGAAAAGGAAGGACTGCCGCGAGGTTTTTTGCCGGCCGGCCGGCCGGCCGCGTCCCCTCTGCCGGGCAAGCCGGCAAAGGAGAAGAGCCCGCCTCAAGTCTCGGCTGGGAGAGCCCGGCTGAGCGGCGAGACCGACCGAGCGCGATCCCCGCCTGCTCTGCGGAGACGGGCACATGCGCCGCTCCGCTCTCTCTGCAAGGGACGGCTCCGGAAGTCAATAAAGCTTCCCGAGGACCGGCTTGTTTACTCGCGCCCTCCCGCCGCCCTCTTCCTGACGGACCCAAAATGTCCGTGTGAATGCGTGCGCGAACCCGCTTTGGCGACTTTCTTTGAAGAGCGCCCTGTTCCGGGGTTGTGGTTGTCTCTTCGGTCCCCGCAAGCCTTCCCTTATTTTCTCCTCCGCGAGTGTGTGCGTGTATTTCTCTCCCCCCCCCTTCTCTCTCTCTCTCTCTCTCTCTCTCTCTCGCTGCCCCCACCGTCCCAATTTCTTCAAAGCAAAGGGGGAGAAAAGGTGATTATTGAGGAAGGGAAGACCTGCCGGCTTGACTAAACTCCTTCACAAAAGATAGCTTGGCGTCTGAAGGGAAAAAGGATTGATTTTTCCCCTCCCCCCAAAAAAAGGGGGGGAGCTCTTCTGCCGGAATGAGGGAGAAGGTGCTGTCCCCCCGGGGTGTGTAAAATGGGGCGCGTGGGGTTGGACGCGTGGACGGGGGTGGTGTGGGGAGAGAAGAACTGCTTGTAAGTTTCAAAGAACCGTAAATTGTCAAGACTTGCTCGAAACTGAGACCGGGTCTCCCTTTGGAGCGGGGGGGGGGTGTTAGGGTGGCGTAGAGGCAGGACTTAAGGCGAGGGTTAAAAAACTAAGCTAATTAAAAGGGCAATTACCGGGGAGGGAGCTCCGCCGAGAGCCGCCCTCCAGAAGGCGCGGAGGAATAAGACCGGGCTTCTAGAAGAGCTGGGGGTGGGTGGGGGGGTGGGGGCGATGAAAGAGGGAAGGATAACTTAAGAACGGCGGGATCCACTTAAACGACCGTTTCAGCTGTCAGTTTTCCTGGCTCTAGCAATCTGGGATAATGACTTTTGAGACAAGAGGCAGCCTTTGTTGGGGACTGGGAAAGTTGAGTTTTAAACCCCCTTCCGCAGCTTAAAATCGGTAGGGTGGGCTGTGGGACGGGATCTGGCTTCTTTCTGAGTCCTGCTTGCTTTCCTCTCAAGATACCCAGCCAGGATACCTGTTAATTAAATGAAGTCCAAAACAGTTTTTGTTTGAGGGTTGCCTTGGTAGGACTTTAAATAGTGCTCAAAATTAGTTGAGTGAATTAACTAGCTGAACCCTGGTAGAAGTGTATTTTGACTGTCTTTTGAATTATCAGCTCAACCTATGCTTTTTCTCAGGTTTATGAATAGAAAAGGAAGTACCCGCAGGTTAAGTTTTCCAAATGCTGTCTGGAGGCATCTGATGACAATCTGTGTTGGGTGTCTCTTTGTTTTGTTCTATGACAGGGAACAGCTGAGATATCCTCCCCCAACACACATACACACACACACATACACACATACACAATTAAACTGCAAAGCACAACAGGTGTTTGAAAACAGGGACATAATATATTTTTTTTTCTCAGAGGACTGAATTGGCTCTTAGTTTAGTAGCAAACTTGGAAAGGTGGTTAATATAGTATGTAAAAGGGCTTTTGGACTCCATAAATATTTTGGTTTAGTAGGTGGAAAGAACGCAGGGACAGAGTTACCTGTTTTCATGTTTCTCCTGAAACACGGGATTTTTCTTCAAAATATCAATGCAGGTAGCTAGTGGGTTTTTTCACTCACCCATTTGTTAATTTGCACATTATTATATTTACAGTGAGAACTCTTCAGGACTCATTAAAACACATTATGGTCTCCTTTTTCATGCTCACACATAGTGGTGTTTTATGTTTAAAATATACATCTTTGAACAAGGCAGAAGATAGTGAAAAGTGATCTATAGATTTGATCTTTACATTTAGGAAATGGGATACTAGTTCAGGATTTGGGTTTTTATTCGGCTACTCATAACGCTAATAAAATACAGCTTAAAACTGGTCAAAATTGCTCATAATATGTGTTTTAAAGAAATTTAAATAGCTTTTCATCTGCTAGCTTCCATGTTTTTATATATGTATATTTCTGCTCACAAAGAATTTTCATTTACAGAGAAAAGCTCAGCTGACACAAACCTAGTACATTTGTTGCTATATTCTCTCCCCTCTTCCAGTTTCAAAAAATTCAAATGTTGGATTTGAAAATCCTAGCAATTGAAATATGGTCCCCAGCTTTGTGTCTTCAGAACTTTGGCTTCCACAATCAGGAATGATGTCTATATAAGCTTATTGAAGACAGAGTCCGGGATCCCCAGAGTAACTCCAGTATGAATTTTTAAAAAGTCTCCCCTTTGTATGTTCCCCTAAAGACAAAGATGTAAGAGGTTAAGTAATGTCAGTATAATTAAGTAAGGTTAATTCATTACTGCTTTGCTCCTCTGGGATTTGACTTGCCTTTCCATCTGCTTTGACTCTGATGCGGGAACTGCACCGAATTATTGTGGTAGTGTTAAAGATGTTACAAAATTTATTTGACTAGATGGAAAAAAGTCCCCCCCCCTTTACTCTGTTAAATAATAAACTAGGTAATGTTCTGTTCTCGAGTCTTAAGTTTTACTTTTCTTTCTTCTTTGCCAAAGGTTCCTACCAGCTTATATCTGTTTAAATCTGATTGACGGGTCAAACAGCAGGATATTGCCTCCATAGAGGTAGTAAGGGAAGCAGGTGAGCAACGAGGAAAGGCTGAGATCTAAAGAGTTTCCTAATAGGGGTATTTGGGTTCTTTCAAGTACTGCAGACATACTCATTAAACATAAGGAGCTCAGGCGCTAGAAAGATGGTGGTGTAAGGAAGTGAAAGTAGAAACATTGATTATCCAGACAGTTCTCAACAGTCCTCATTCCAGGAGCTCTCATGAATGGCTGTATAAAAGGAAATAATGCTGATAGTAGTGAAGGAAAAGAGGAAATTACAACGGGATGCACTTTATAAAGAAAAAAAATGTTAAGGAATAAACCCCTGATGAGAAGGATGTAGAGATCACCATAACAAACTGAAGCAGTATCTAGGAATTTTTTAAAGAATTGTTCATAAGGAAGTTATTCCAGCAAGACAGAATTTGTGCCTGTTTTAAATGAGGGGCAGAGATAAGGAGAATACCACTTTTCCATTTTTATCTTTGTTCTGGGCTCCTCTTCACTCTCAACTCTTTTTGCCTGATCCAACTCTGGGGTGTTACTAAATTAGAGACATTGGAAATAAAGGTGTGGCTGTGTACTTCCAAAATAAGAAATATAAACATTTTATTGATTATTGAAATACAGGTCTAAAGGAAAATGGAGAGATTTTGGTAAATCATAATTTAAAAAACTACTGTGTTGCAAAATATCAAATTTTCACCAGCAGTTTATTGCAAGGATGCCTACCTTTTCTTTAGTAGCTCAAGGCAGCATTGACAACATGTGTCCTGCCACATTTTATCTGCTTAACAGGAATTCCATCTGATAGGCTGGCAACAGCCCCAAATCTTCCACTGAGCTTCATAGCAAAGCAGGAACTTGATCCTGGATCTTTCTGATTTAAAGTTCACTTGTGCTTTCCTTTAATATACTTTTCCCTTATCTCTCCCAAGTTTCCTTTTGGCAGTCAAAATTCTGTGACCATTGAACATTGTGGCCTCTGAAAGTTCTTTTAGATGTTTCCTTCTTCCTCCTGATACATTAATTACAGGTAGTCCTCAATTTATGATGACTGTTGGGACCAGAATTTCCAATGCTAAGTGATATAGTTGTAAAGTATGACAGCAATGGCAATCCCTGCAGTCCCAATTGCTTTCATTGACTGAATCCCATGGTTGTTAGGAGAAGCAACTTCCTGTTGGCTTCCCACAACGAAAGTCAATGGGAAAGCCATCAGGAAGTTGCAAATCCAAATTTCTTGGTAGGTGGGTAAGCGGCTGCTGCTGAGTGAGAGAGGGAATGAGGGTTGCATCAAGAGGCTCACCATAGGTTGGGTGCATGAGAGGGTGAGAGAGTGCAGGAGGTGGGGAGGGTTGTGAGGGACAGGGAGGGTTAGAAGGAGAAAATGAATGGCCATCACCACATGGGCAGAGAAAACCTGTAGGTAGGTGCATTGGGTGGGGGAAATGTTTTGCCCCATTGTCATTTGGGGAAGCTGGCAGAGAAAGTTGTAAATGACCATTGTGATTGCAATGCCCTACAACCAGTCATAAGTATGAATGAGTTGCCAAGTGCCCAGGTTGCAACTGTGACCGCAGGAGTGTTGAGATGACTGGACCTCTGAAGACTGGTCATAACCACCATTCATTCAGCACCACTATAAATTTGAACAGTAGCTGAACAAATGGTTGTAAATTGAGGGCTACCTTTATGTAATTATGCCCCATGCATTTGAATATTGGAAAGGGGTTCAAATGATTTTGTAATAAAAGTTGGTTCTGCTGATACTGGTATGAATGCCATTCCTCACAAATGGGTCATTTGACTACAGTACTCTTAGACAATCTGTCTTAAGAAATCTTGAATATTTTTTTACAGTGAGATTATGGAGTTGGGTACCCTTAGAAATGTGACAGATTAACAAAAAAATAGACAGGCAGGCAAGTAGGCAAACAAATAATACTTGCAGAATCTTCAATACCTAGAAAATTTTCTTTTGTTACCATAATCTAGTTATATTTCTGACTTTGTAGACAGATAGAACCAGTGTGGCACAGTGGTTAAAAGTGTTGGACTCACATTGGGTAGATTGGGTAGGTTCAAATCACCCTCAGCCACAGAAGCTTTAACTCTCTTTTAGCCTAAACTCACAGGACAGGAAAAAATAGGAAAAGAGAATATACATGCATTCTATGCAGAATGCCTACAGAAAAGCAGAATATAAATCCTAATGAATGAATAAAAGTCTGGTTGCCATTACTGGCAAACCTGATACACATGGAATACTTTACCATTTAGTTTTGGCAAATGCTTCTTCTAATTCAAGTAAAAACTTATGTGTTAGCATCCAGTTTAAAGCCAAAGGGTACAGCATAGACCAGAAGAATTGTTGTAACTATATGAAAAGGGAAGCAGAGAGAAATTCAACATTTCTGATTTGACATGTTCGACAACAGCATTTGAGCTACATCAGTGAGGGATCATTGCTTTTTCTCTGCCCAAATTCATCTAGTATAAAGAGACTGACAAAATAGGAAGTGACGTTGACAAGGACAAATATTAGAATTCCAGTGATTCATACAGCTAGCAAATTCTAAGAGTTGAAAGTGTAGAGAGACTCAGGTAGATTTTGAATTGTATTCATCTTGATTAGCATAAAGGACAAACCAACTTCAAGCCATATCCAAAGCTGGAATCCTGACACCTCATGTTGGAGCATTGGCTCTATTTTTAAAAAAATGACTGACTCCGCGTTCCACCCCCTTCACTTCTGAACAGCATAGTAGTAATATATGTTAAAGCTTGGTTTAACTCAAATACTTTGGTTAATAATTTGAGTTCACCCTATCAAAATAGCACATTTTTGAGTGATTACATGCATAAAGATGATAAGCTTGCATTGCTTCACCTTTAAAATCAATGGAACTTTTGAAAGTTCAGTTTTGTGCAGTTCTTATATCAGGAATAACTGATGCAATTGTGCATTAATGGGGAAAATAGTTTCATATATCCTCAAGTGTAAATAAAATAATATATGGATAATATAGTTGAACTGCTCTTCAAATAGTCTTTAAATTAATGGGAGAAACTTAGAAAACATCAAGCTTTGCTTCAATGAAATATTAAAAACTAAATTATTTTTTTAAAATTATCCAGCTAAAAGAAGTGTGGGGATCTTATTTTCAGCAAATTCTTATAATTAGATAGCAATTTAAGTTTAACATTGTATGAGAGATGTATTGTATTTGTGTTCATGATTTCCTCAACTGAAACTAGGAGGCTGAAACCAGTTAAAACAATTGCCGTAAATGTTTGTTTAGAGGATGTGATACCCTAAAATCTGGTTATCCAAGACCTGTATTCACAATTAACGATAGCAGCTTTGATGAAATCTTCCAAAATAAGATCCTTTAAGGATCACAGTATTAAAATCCTGCTCCCTGCATATCACAATTCTCCTTTTGCAAATAGCAGTGATCAAATGAGAATGCCTGTTTTTAAGTATTGAATGAAACCTTTCTCTATGCAAAGTGATACATTTGACATCAAATATGTTCAAGGACTGTTAGGATTAAGCGTTCAAAAATGAAAGAGGAAGGCAAAGCCATTTGAGTTAAGGATAAGGAATCTAATTAAAATAGGTATTAAGTATATCCGACTTGAGCTTGCTATCATGCTTTTGAAAGACTAGCCTTGTATCCATTGTAAAGTAGAGAAAAAAGTATCTGAAAACTGGGGTGAGGTGTTTTCCTGGATTAAGCAGAAACTTGTTCTGAGTATTTAATTATCTCATTCTGTAAATGTAACCCTTAATTTTAGAAATAGAAATCCAAATATCTCTCCCTCTCTCTCTCTCTCTCTAACTCTATCTATATAAATTTTTGTGGGCAAGCAAGTATTTCACTTTAGACATTGATGTCCTCTGCAAGGCAAGCTGACATAGCTTGGACTGGTGGAGTAATTCAATTACAGAAGAGATACCCCCAGCCTCTTAATATCAAGGGATATTGCAACAAAAGTTCTGAGTATCCTAAACCTCAGTCTGCCTTATTATCTCTTCATCCAAAAGGTCAAGCATTTGATTAAAGCAAGCATGTGTGGAAATGCTTTTCATATATACGGCAGTGTCAAAATATCAGAACTGGAGTATATTTTATAAAGGTGAAAGAAATAGAAATGAGTCAGGTTATGACTGTACAGTAAACACACAATAAAAGATTTACCTCTATAGCTAAGGCAATAAAATCTTTTCATTGCAATTTTCCTTCTGATTTTCTCATTGCTGTTGTTCCTGGGGTTTTGTTTGGCTGAAATTAATTTCTGTAACCTAGACCTGTTTTATTATATTAAAAAGTTCAGATTTTTTTTTTCTATACTAAACAAATCTTGTTCAACTTTGGTCAACTTTTGAAAAAAAAATAATGAGACTTAAAACACACATGGATCTTTGCCTGGTGTAAAAAAGTTGATGTCAGCAATGATTTGGTGAACCTTGGCAGCTATTTAAAAGTCAGAGATAGACAGATGTCTATAAAACAACATCCCTAATGCAGATTGAAACGTGCAAATATTCAGTTGCGTCTCCCTTTGTGCCTGTGTGTTTCTCTTTTCCTAACGGTGAACTGTGATGTTCAAGATGCAGTCAATAAAATTGCTGGTAAGTCCAATGTAAGGGAAAGTAGAGCCGACCTAAAAAGACAAAAGTTAATCAGAAAATCTGTTTGACGGGGGCCTGCAGATGGCGCTGCTGAGCTGAAAAAGCGCTTGATTCTCCATTAAAACCTGGCAGAGAAATAAGCGGGGGGTCCCCGGGAGAGGAGGGCATTTATTCAGCGGCAAAGGTGCAACCCTCACACAAATGGAGAGGCAGCCGTAGCAGCCGCGCTCCGATATTTCCTTCCTCCCCCTCCCCCCCTCGCTTTGAGTGTAATTTTAGATTGAGATTCAGCTTAAATTCAGGGGGGGGGGGAAACACTTTGCCAGGCTGAAAGCTTGTATAGCTGCAACAGCCAAGGTTATGGGCTATCAAATGCAATTACATTAAAACAGATTATACTGTGCAAATTGAGCCATTTAGAAGGTGAGAACCAAAGAAACCGCTCTGATCTTCCCTCCCTGTGTTTTTTTTTTTAATTCCCCCCTCCCTTCTCTCTCCTAAATTGCAGTTTTAGTTCCTTGCAATTCCGAGATACAAAAGTAGGTGAGACTGCTTTTGTATCTGCAAAGTGCTTCATTTCTGAAGGTAATTCTAAGCGAGTGCAATCTAGGTTAAAAGCTGGGCAACTGGATAATTAGAGCTCTCTCGCTGCTTAAAGGACAATCAGCGGAGGAGCCCCCAGTGTCTTGCTCCAGGCGCTCACGCAGACCAGTCCCCCCCCCCCGATCTTTTCCTCCTCTTGAGCCGAGGCTATTGGAGACGGAGCATCTGCACCCGGGCTTCCTGGGAACCCTGAGATGATGGTGCTGGACAAGGAGGACGGTAGGTGCGAGCGGAGATGCCGGGACCGCTTGCTCGGCGCCTCCACTTCGGTGCCGTTGGTGGAAAGAACCTGAAGGGTGCAGCCTTTTCTTCCCTTTCCATTCATTTTGTTCCTCGGTTGGATGTAACCGCCAGGTTTCCTCGCTCGTCTGCTTTTAGGGGGGGGGGGAGGGGGGGTTGCTGAGGCAAAGCAAACCAGCCCAGCCGTTTTACTTTTAGATTCTAGCGGTGGGGGAAAGCCCGTAAGTTAGGAACGGCTTAATTCTAAAAAAAAAAAAAAAAAAAAAAAAAAGGGGGGGGGGGGTTCTTAGTGACAGGATCTCCCCCTCCCTTGTTATTGCCGTTGCCGCCGCCGCCAAGGTTAAAAGGGGTTAAAACAAATCGTCCTTTCCTTTCCCAATGCCAGAGCAGAGAAGAGAAGAGCCTATTCTGCCACACTCGTCTTCTCTCTCTCTCTCTCTCTCTCTCTCCGTAGTTACAAACGCCGCGACGATGGAAGGCGCTACTTGTTACAACGCTTCTTGAAAATATGTGTTGGTCTGATCGCTGGAGGGTGGGTTGGTGGGAGAAGACGCTGGGTGGGCTGTTGTTTCTTCTTCCTTTCGTGAATGATATAAGTTTGGGAAGTTTTTGCTATTTGGGGGGGGGGGGGAACAAGCAGACATCTAAAAAAAATTGTTTTCAGGTTTATTTGTGGAGAATAAATTCAGACTGGGTGTCAAACATGAACGTATAGACTTAACAGGGAAGGTTGGAAGACTGGTTTTGCTGTTGTACTATAGATTGACAGCTCTCTCTCTCTCCCCCCCCCCACACACACACAATTTAAGGAACAGCGAGGGGGGGGTTCTGGGAAAAAGACAAAAACTTGGTTAGCCAAGTTTTGCATACTGCTTCAGCTAGACTAGAGGAAATTGCAGGATTTAGAGAAAGCAGAAGTTTCAGGCTAAAATGCAAAAAAGTATGGAGAGAGGTCACCAGTGAAACTTTCGTACTATAACACGGGAGTTCAAAAGTCTCCCCCTCTCCCCCGTTCTTTTCTCTTTATTTCTAAAAAATCCATCAGGGACATACTGTGGACTGCAGTCAGATGCCAGATCTATACATAGGGATGCTGTTTAAACACGTTGTCTTTCCTGTTTTTAAAATCATAGCTGGAATGCATAAGTCAAAATGCCTGTTTAGGCAAGGCTGAGGTAGAGAAGTGAACCAAGGGAAAGTATTAGAAATTCTGAGGTTTTCAGGATGAAAAGCAACATTATCTCTCCCCCTCCTTTCCAATTTACTTAAGATACTGTTTAAAAAATTGATGCTTTTCAAGAAAGTGCTCAGTGGAACTTTCTATGTGGTGACTGTATTATTTGAAATACTATAGGAGCAGAACACGGTTTGCTTATGGTAGCCAAAATCAGGAAGAGTCTGATACCATCTTTTCTGACCAATACATTTTGTTAAAAGGCATTATACATCTGTTAAGGTAGGCTGCAGTTCATGAAAATGCCTTTTAATAATAATTGTTAGGAAAAGTGCTATCAGACTCTTTCTGTGTTATTTAAGCAGTGTGTAACTAAAATAATATATTGCTCACAGCACTGATCAGTTGTTTTATTTAATATCCTTTTCCAAAATGCTTAGTTAACACAGGGTGCCACTTAGCTAGAATAGTACCCAGATATTTTGCCCAAAATGGATTTTTCCATGTTTATTTAAACGTAGCAGATGTTTTGAATATATTTAAAAATGTTTAAATTTTATAAGCAGGTGTCAATATGTAATCCATAAAAAATCTGTTATTGGGTAAATTAATAATATCAGCTTCCATAATTTAATTATTGAACATCATAATAGCAACCCAGTTTGACTGCAACAAACTGAAACAGAATGTTGCATTATGTTTTGTGACCTTATAGCACCGTTTGCATTGAATCTTTGAGGTTTTCAGTAATGTTGCTATTTCAAAAGATCTTAAATTGGACAGATAATCCAATAGGTAAGTGAAAGTTACAATGTAGAATTCTGAATTAACTCTGGTTCTACACCACATCCAAATATTTGGGGTTTTTTAACTTTCCAATCATATACCAGAGATTAAAAAATAAATTATCCAGAATTAACTATTCTATTAACCTGTTCTGAGTCATCAGTAGATTATTAGGCTATACATAAAACTGGCAAAGAATTTTTTGGGACAGAAAAAAGTCTTTGGCACACTTCAGACTGGAGGTAAAAAGCTATTTCTAAGGACTTTGCAAGTAGTGTCACCCACTAAGCATACTGAAGAATAAAATGGTGTACATTTTTTTAAATCACATTTTGTCAAAAAGGTGTTGCAGGTTTTCAAAAATAGTAGTAACTTTTGCCTGGAGATTATAATGGCTCTAATGGATAATAACATAATAGCAGTCATAATTCTCAGAGGAATTTTAAGGTTACTGAATCAAACAGTTTGTGGCAAAAAGGCTATTTAGAAAGGGTGACAAACAAATTAAAAATCACTGCATAAAGTAATTGTAAAGTTGTGCCTTAGATGAGTCTTAAATTGATGGTTATTAATGCTTTTGTGGCATTGTGCTCTTTGCTATCCTAAACTGGAAAGAAAGTTTCCTTGAAAACTTAACAAGAAAGCTTGTTTACGATCAGAAATTAATGTACATACAGTATTGATAAGAAATATATGGCAGACTGCCCGTGCTTATTTTGTTGGCACACACTAAGTGCTGGTTTCCTTTTTTTGACCTCCTTCAGAAGTCAAAGGAAAATAAACATTTGATGCTAGTGATTACTTGTCCTTTTCATTTCACACTTAGTTGAAAGTATTGCACATTTGAGGCAGAGCCTGGTGCTAAAGTAAGAAGATGCTTCATGGGAAGATCAAAGAGAGAGTTGTTATGTTCATATAGAACTCGCTGAAATCAATAGGAATTGTCTATTAGATTTATTACATAAAGGAAACAAAATGGAGAAATTTAGGGAAAATGAATTTATATTAAGTATTTTCAGCAAACAAGAAAAGTCTGAATAAATGAATCTCTTTTTTTCCATCCATCCCCATCCCCATCATGTTAACAATTGACAAACTTTCATCTTTTAAGCAGATCTGGTGAGAGAGAGAGAGAGAGAGGCTATAATAACAAACATGGGCATTCTGCATAAATTGGGAAAGCCATTTCTAGTGAATTATCTTCATTTGCAAGTTGTACAGTAAGTAGATAATCTCTGTTGCATTTAGTGCTGAATAAAAAGGGGGGAAACAAGGGGGGGTACTAAAATTCTTGGAATGAAATCTTAAATTTGGCTGATTCAGGCTTAAATGGAAGCATATACAGTAGAAAGGAAGAAATTAACTAGTAATTCAAAATAAAGCTATTAGATCAATGTAGTAGATCAAAATGAAAATGAAATACAAATGATCATCCTGATAAGTAATACTGAATAAATGAGTATACAGTATATCAAAATTGAACTGTTTTAAAAAATAGGGAGTCAATTTTGAAAGTTCTGGAGAATATCTGCAGCTGAAATATAACTAAAATAAAAGCTTTATGCAAAATATCAGTACATGCTGAGTACACAAATCTTACATTTCATTTTAAAATTCAATCAGCTGAATTCTCAACCTGTGTAGTATTATCATGTTGATGCTTCTGATTTATTTCATTTTGAGAATTTAGAAAAAAAAATTATGGTGTTATTTGGGCATCCTGGTAAAAAGTACTTTACTTCTTAAATAAAATCGAGTAGTTGTAATGTCTATTCAACATTTATTTATTCAACACAGTTGGATGTATTCACATAAAAATGAGTACAACTATCATGCATAAATGGTTCATACAATTTTGCAAGGAAATGGAAGTGGTTTAGGAGGAAATTGGATTCTTTCTCACATTTATTTCAACATTATTTTGAAAGAAGGAGTGCTATACAATGGGAACACTGAAAAATAGAGAAATAGGAAATTATGTAAAAAAGAAAGGTAGTTACAGAAGTTAAAGCTTTTGGGAAAAGATTTTGAATATATGTAACAGATTAATTATCAAAGTTTGTTTATACTACAGATTCTGAAGAGAAGAAAGATAATTCCATTACAATCGGAATCTTTTAAAGAGCTTTAGGCACTTAGTGATGAATAGATTTCTGTAATAATATCACAAGTCAAAATTTTGTTGGTAAATTGATCAAGAAGGTATAATCCACTTGATGGGAGACACCATTAGCTTATTTAAGAAAGCACTTAATAGACAGGCGAGATAGGACAAAGAAGTGGATACCTATCATCTTAATGGTGAATGCATGAAGATGAACAAGGGAATTGTTCTAAAATGTCATTTTAAGTACTCTCCATCTTAAAAATGCATGTGTAGCATAGCATGCATACAATAAAATGATTGAACAAATAATTATATATATTGCAGAGTGCTTTCAGTCTTCCCATGATAAGCCCTCTTGCTTTGAAATGGACATGCTTCCCTGAGATAACAGATGAAAACTAATCTTTAATTACATATGGCAAAATATAAATTGAATGAGGAAGCTATTGCTGCCAAGGGACTGTATAATGCAGCTGTTCCAGAAAACTATACAGTCCAGGAGGAAGAATAAGGTACTTTATTTGAAAGTTTATTAACTGGATTGATTATTGATGATAGCAATTGAAAAAATAGTAAAGGTAAGTAGGAATATATAGTTTGAAGATCTAGAAAAACATGATGAAAAATCAATAAAAATGTTCATACTGATTGCCATAGGTAGCACTTAGACAAGCATTGTGATATTTGGAAAAACAGAGCATATCAAATTGATATTAATTATCACATTCTTGTTTAAAAACATTGTAATCTAAAAGAATAAAGATGATGGAGATTTAATATCTAAACATGTATTGGTTTTTTAGAATTAATAACATGTTTGTCTTAATGATTCCCATAAAAAGCTATTCTGGTAGACTAAAACTCTGGAGATTGTTTCTCTCTTGGTGAACAGAAAGTATGTAATAAACACATTCATATCTAAAGGATATGATTGATATCAAATTTAATTGCTACTTTTGCCAATCCATTTTATCCATCTTTTAAAAAAGGAAATAAGGCAACTATGATGGGACATTTGTGACTGCAAAGTTCTCTTTCATTGATTAGTTCATTATTTATTCTCTAGGATTTGGATCCCAAAATCCACATTTACTATCTGTATACTTAAACAGTATTTCTCATTTCCCACCTTCTTTAAATATGGGAATACTTCTATGATCGTTTAGGATACACAAGACTTGTAATGTGCTTGACATATACAAAAAACTGCTGTTACAAAGCTACTAGGAAGACAGCTTCTCTTTATTTTAAGATGGTAACTTAGAAGCTATAGTTGACTGTGGTTAGATTTTATAGAAATTAGCAGGAATTTGAGAGGAGTTGCTGTTTCAGAATGGCAGAAGCCTTATGTGTGGCAATGTTTGCAAATACAATAAATGCCCGAGACCTTTTCTGGGAAATAGACATCTGTATTCCTTCTTAATATTTCGCTATTTTCAGTGCTGGCTGTATAAAAACTACCCAGTTTGGGTGCGCACACGCACACTTTCTTTCTCTCTCTCTCTCAATATATATGTATATGTATATGTATGTCTAGGAGTGTTCAGTTTTTTTCCTGTCTAACATTAAGAGTATCCTGGCAACATTTCAGCGAGGTCCCACTCGCCATCCTCAGGCTGGTGCTTTCTGCTTCGTCCTAGAGCAAGCAAATCTACAAAAACAAATTATATATATTATATATATATATGTTTTCATAGATTTTCACAGGTGTAGGTATGCAGGTCTAGGTCTATTCGGGTCTTTTCCCATGTAAATTTGAGAATCTCTTCGCAACATTTCAGTGAGATTCCACTCGCCATCTTCAGGCTGGTGCCTTCTGCTTCAAGCCAGGACAGATAGATAGAT
>JAEANM010003634.1:0-22063 GCA_017656035.1 Myanophis thanlyinensis
AATAAATAAATAAATAAACTACAATTCTTAAATTTCCCTGCCTTCTCTATGACATTTTAGGAGGGAATTAGATAGCACTACCCTGTGTTCAAAACCTTGTCTTCCCAGCAGCTCTTTTGTTCACAAAGAAAATTGGTTAAAACAGAAAAGATGGAGCTACACAACTCTTCTAATTATGGTGGAAGGAACCAACATGGCCAACTAAGATTTTTTTTATTCTAGAGAGAGAAGAATTCTTAAGGCTAAGATTCTATAGCTACAATCTTGCTGTTTAGGATTGGAAAGAAGTCAGAGAGCTGGGCAGGGCAACCAAGGTTGGTGAAAGAGGCACTATTATTCCTGGCACTTACCTAATATTGCAGCAAGACAGGGAAAACAACATAAAATGCCACCATGAGTTCATCATTCATTGGTAAGAGTTATATGGCAATGTGTTACCTATTATACTCTCTATAATTGCATCCGGCTAGAGCGCCAAATACTTCAGCAGCTGATGTTTGAGCTCCCACACTAGCTATGTTAGTTCTTCTTGTTTGTTGGGTTTTCATCAAGGAAATTGGATGCAGAAGGCAACCTTAATCATGCATTGTTAGAGTCCAATTTGTGTTGTCCCCATAAAATTAGATATAAAGTAGAGAATGCTGACATGAATGAATCAACTCATATAAGTTCTCTATAAAAGTGCATTACTTTTCAGAGAGAAACGTGCATTTGCAAGCCAAACAGTGACAAAACACTCATGTGAAAGTCCCCTTCGAAACTAAGTACAAATATTTTCATGTCTCCTTATTTGGAGACTACTAAGTTGTTAACCTGCAGATATGAATAACATGAAAGCATAAGGAGATATGGAGCAATCCAGGAACAGGATGTAGCTCTACTTAGGCCACCAGCTCTTCAAATATTAACCTACTGCTTTGTAATCACGGAAATGATCATCAAAGTGAGCAGTACTTTGTATGAGTGAGAAAGGGTTATCATTCTGACCTGTTTTCCTGAACTAAAATGTCTGTGAGACAAAATAATCAGAAAGCCTTTGTACAGATACAAGCAGACTGTGAAATTGAAATTATTTACTGAATACCAAGATTACAAAATTCCCAATGTTATGTCTAGCTCAAAATATTCCTGTGTAGGGTTTTATCCCATTGTTGCCATGAACCTTTATTACGTGCATCCTAATGTATCTACTGTAATCTGAGTCCTACTGTAAATCTAAGTAGTAGGTTTAAATCCCCACTAAGTTACAATTACTAGAATAGAATAGAATAGAATAGAATAGAATTCTTTATTGGACAAGTGTGATTGGACACACAAGGAATTTGTTTTTGGTGCATATGCTCTCGGAGTACATAAAAAGAAAAGCTACATTAATCAAGAATCATAAGATACAGCACTTAATGATAGTCATAGGGTACAAATAAGCAATCAAATCATATAGGAAACAATATAAATCATAAGGTTACAAGCACAAAGTTATAGTTATAAGTGGGAAGAGATAGGTGATAGGAATGATGAGAAGAATCTTGAGTATGAAATCCATAGTGAATCATAGACAATAATAAAAGAAACCATTAGAAAGCATTTCACCGAGGCAGCCATCAGCAGTGCCATATATAACCTTTGGACTGTCACTACATGCAATGGTCAGGTATGCAGGGATGTGCACAATAGGCTTGCCTACATTCCCACATCTCACATCATTTTGTATAGACATAATTTCTCAATCTAATTTGGATATCAGTGCTTGAGAATATTGTGAACAGAAAAGAAGACTATTTCATTCCCTCTGATCGGGATAAAGAGTACCTTATAAACACATTGAATAACAATTAACTTAAAAGTCTTGACTAGGACTACAAAAAACTTAAAAGGTTTTTGCTGAAATAAAGGGAACCAAAAAGTCTACAGGATTATTTAATAGCAATTGCAGCTCAAACATTTATATTCCAAAATAAAAATTCCAAAGAAGCTATTTTTAACAATTTTGCAAAGTAAAATTAGAAAAGCTAAACATCTGATTGATATTTTAGCAATGCTATGGGCATAAATTTTGTGCTATAATATTCTTTTTGCATAAACTTTCCATCAGATGCCAGTGCTTATTCTTGACCCATTTCTAAATGAAAGAAGGTTTTATTTAAAAAGAAGGTGAAGACTTTGTATCTGATATCATTAAACTATAGAATACCAATGAAACAGTCAATGAAATATATTTTATTGAAGTACTGATGCAGTTGGCAAATCAATCTATGAATAG
The DNA here is from genome assembly GCA_017656035.1 of Myanophis thanlyinensis. Lineage (NCBI taxonomy): Eukaryota > Metazoa > Chordata > Lepidosauria > Squamata > Homalopsidae > Myanophis > Myanophis thanlyinensis. The sequence goes on from JAEANM010003634.1 coordinate 2,261, forward strand.
GGTTTTATTCTTATTTATTAGATTCTTGTCTCTTTTTTGTTTTATGTATAAATTCCATGTTATGACTCTTTTTTGTTTTATGCATATATGTTTCTAGAGTCTGCAACCTATAGCACAGTTCCCCAACCTTTCCAGCTTTGCAGACCATCAAGGAGAGAAAAGGATGATTCCGGTATGAGTGGCAGGCACACACAGCTCCATTTGCATGAGCGGTGGGCCTATATGCCTGCCGCTTGCGCAAAAAGAGTATGTGAACATGCACGCCTGCTCACACGTGGGAATATCCCTAAAGGCTCATGACCCTGATAGTGGGCCCTGGCCTGGGGGTTGGGACTCTCAATTTATAGCATCTATCCAACCTTATCTATCTTGAAAGCTAAAGAAGTTGGGATAGAAATCCATCAGGAAAGCTCAGATATCTCGGTTAGACTAGGAAATTAGCCTCGGAATAAAGGACTACAAGAGCATGTCTGTACTGTTGCCAAGAAAATTATATGAACACACCCATAAAGTGACACGAGATTTTCTCCTACAAGATCCCCCCCCCTTTTTATTAAAGTTTAAAGTCCTATATAGTATGTTTGTAAATATTGTTTGGAATCTTAGAGCTCTGATTTGCTTAATTTCCATCCTTTATAATTGGACAGGTGTGTACGTAAAGCTTAAAATATAATACATGTGTTCTCTATTGCAGAAGATCACTTTCTGTCTAAAAAACTGATGGTCATATCCACTTTACCTTTCTGATATCAAAATAAAGACTGTAAGAACTCAAAAAGAAATATAGAGTTTCAAGTTTAATTTAAAAATAGAATGAGCAATAATTAATTTAAATGCCAATATTGTTGTGCTGATGTAAGTTTCTATACAAAATTGATCAGTTGAAAGGGGGGGGTGAAGATTAAGTTTTTTAATCCCACCCTTATTATTATAAATAACTCAAAATTACAAAGATACCTAATAGTCTTTCCTTCTCCTATTTTCCCCACCACAACAACCCTGTGAGAGTTGTTGGTCTGAGAGGGAATGACAAGGCCAAAGTCCTCCAGTTGGTTTTCATGCCCAAGATAGGACTAGAATTCCTGGTTTCTAGCCTGGTGCCTTAACAACTAGATCAAACTGGCTCTCTGGTTGCTTAACTAGTTCCTCTGTTTCCTATAACTTGAGTAATTGAAAGTCAGTCTAAGGTTAAATGATACCTGAATCAGTCAGCTCTGGCAATTCAATAATGCATACACCTGCTAAGTTCAATAGCCAAAGGAAATATAGCAGATGGAAAAGAGAATGTGTTGATAACTGGGCATTAGCTTCCTTTCTTTTAGCGTGCTACTATCAGCCATAACTGTTGAAATTATTAGACAGCTGGGTCATTAAAGTCTAGATAGAAAGTTCCCGGAAAAGATGGATTTACTCATAAAATAACATCCAGTGTCCCTTTCAAAGTTTGATGGTGACATTTTGGGGTTTGCTGCAAAGAATTTGATGTTCAAGAAGATTTGAGGAACTTTCAATGTCAGCAACTGAGACTTGGATATAATCTATATAGGCATAATGAGTGTCATAACACTAAAAATGGGTCAAGCTATCACCTTTCCAGACCCATCAAAGAAAAAAAAGGGTGTCCATCAGTCTGAAAGCTTCACTTTCCAGACAGGGGAGGAAGGAATCATGATATTTGAACAGCGCCATGAGTGCCTTTAATCACACCAACTCATGAAATGACAGTTATATACCCAAAGAAGTTATTTTTCTGCCTTCAAAATGCAAAGTTCAGTCAATAAACGTGCAGTAAATAATGTATAATATAGTGTGTTTTGAAAGATCACATTGAGGTTTTTGGTACTAAGCTTCACGCTCTACAGTACCTCAGGCAACATAAAAACGAGATTTTTGGAGAAGGTAGAATATTCAGCTAAAATGTTGTGTGTGTTTTCAGTATGTTAAAACTTTAATTGTTAGTATATTTATTGCTTGTATTATAGTTGTATCATAAACTTGTAATTTGAGATCAGGCCCAACATCATTAAGAGCTATGAAAAATAAAATATTCTTGACCCCAGCATGACCCAAATATTTTCCCCTCAAGTAATCCAAAATGTCTCAATTCATTTCAAGCTTTGGTTTACTAATTTAAAGATGTGAATAGAAACTAATCCACTGAGTCCTGTTCCAAAACCTGATTGAAATAAACAAAGGTCTACAGAAGCTTTATTCATGAATAAGTTTCTTAGAGTCAGTTCCCCTAATCAATTCACAACACTAATTGTTGACTATAATACTATGTGATCATAAGAAAAAATATTAAATTCCATGTTCTAAATTTTCAACCATGTAGTTAGAATCAGCTTACTTTATATAACATCTCCCAAAGTGATTACGAGAGCTCATCTAAAAGATGCATATATAAGAATATCTCCTGAGCTGTATTGTACAACCAGAATGTTTCTCTGTATTATTCCTGGAATGTGTGCATTGGTTGCCACTTAAATTTAGAAATGGAAATGTTACCAAATTCTGCAACATCCCAGGAGAGACAGGATCCAACTTTGGGGGTGGAGGCAGATATGATCTCAGCATTTATCAAAGACTAAAAAGAATATATCCTCATAGTTTTATCCATTCTTTACCACATTAATTAGACAGAAGTGACTTTGGTAAATTCAACTTTTGAGACATGTAGCTAAATGCATATAGGGCTTTAATTTAGATTTTTTTTTAAAAAAAAAAAGACATCCCCTTCTTTTCTTTCAGCTGGATGTTGAAGAAAAGCTGTACTTTATGATGAATCAAGAGGACACATCCATGGGACATGCCACCCTTCAGACTTCCCTATGCATAAGTGGTGGTTGGGGAAAATAGAGGAAGGAATGCTAGTTTGCAAGCCTTCTAAATGGTCCACTGAATGGATTGAGAAAGCTCTTATTATAATCCAAATATATGATTCATCTGGTTGGCTAATGCTAGTAACAGTATATGGAGTATCCCTAAAATTGAATGATTTACTGTATAGGAATGAAAATACAAAGAACGAAGCAAAGAAGAATAAACAAGTAAAAAGATCAGTAATGTTCTCAAACTTCTGTCTTGATTGTCAGAAATCAACTATAAAGTGTATTTGTGTATTCGTTTATCGTACTTAGTTTTCTTCTGGTACCTTAAGACAGAATAGACAGGATTCCCTTCATTTAGGTACCATAATCAAAAACAAGGAGACACCCAATATGCTGTATATTTTAAATATGGACTGGAACATTTGTTTCCTTTATCCTGGTTCAGTTTCTTAGTGGCAACATTAGAAACTGTACAGTCTTTGCTATCTATCGCAAAACCTCATGTTGCATTCAGAGAGCTATCCTTACATAAGAGTTAATAGTTCTTCTTGCTGGCAACAAGTTGGTCTCCCAACTCTGTTGTTTTCAGATCCAATACCAGAAAGCTGACTCTAACAACGAAAAAGCACTAATCAGTAAAGTCACGTTTGTGACTTTAAGTTCTTTAGCTTTGTTTTCATCCTTTTCAAAGTCTGTCCTTTGAATGGTCTTAATATACCTAAATCCTTTGGCTCTATGAATATTATTTCTATCCCTTCATAAAATTCAAGGCTGTATCATGTTTGGGAGAACATAGGATAAAGTTATAACAACAAACATGTTTTTGAAAAGCTTTCCTGCTTTATTAGAGGATGATTGTTTAAAAAAACTGAATGAAACTGAGTTGGTTTGAATGGAAAGAGAATCCCAGAATTAAAATAAACAAACCCAGCTGAAAAGCATGGTGTAGTGTGTTATCACAGCTTAAAGGGATCAAGCCATTATCAGTCACATTCCATCAGCAGGTATAATTTGACACAGCCCTGCAAGTTTAAGATTCCAGGCAGGAATTCCCAGCAACCACCTCATGTAAACTCAAGGGGGCTTTGGCAAGTGAATGTTTAAAAAAAACACCAAAATTCTTTAATTTAGCAAATGTTTTTGCTGACTGCAAATGTTTTCTCCAAGTAGTGAAAAATGGACTTAGTAGAAGAAATACTGCATTTCTTCTTTTTTAGACTGAGCAAATTTTTTTTAAAAAGGACCAGGCCATCTAAACCTTCCTGCCTCAGGGCTCATTTAGTTGATTATGATATATAATTCCTATTTCAAAAGATACAGATTGCATTCATTTTCCTTGGGGCACCTTCTGTACCTGTTATACTATCCTAAGAACACTTCCAATATGGTATCTAGTAAGACATATTGGCATTGGGAAGATCTGGATTGTGGGTGCAATCCCACTTCCTTCTCTTTTTTTAATTGAGTTTAGGCTGGAAAATGTATTTGTAGGGTTTTTAATTAAATGTCTCTTTGTATTATACATTCATGCATCTTTGCAGTTGATGTGGCATGATCTTTTGTATACAGGTGTACTTGAGGACAACATGAAAATAGGAAATCTGATCTGTAGAAAATTAAGAAAATTAAGAAAATTAAGCTATTGTACATTAAACAGAACATTTTTCAAATGGAGGGGATACAAACATGTAGTTTTTGGCACAGCCCTTCAAATTTCTATACAGAGAAATAGAAGGTTATCAGTATATGAGACATTTAAAGCTACAGTTATTTTAGTTGAGATTAAATTAAATTTTATTTAAAGTTTTGCCCTGGCTTTGCACATTTAACTAGATTAACTAAGCCAAAATGATCATCAAACAGATATAGGTTGTGCACATGACTTAAAAGACAGAAGAAAACATTTGATTTAAAATTATGTTGCAGTTAGAGTTGGAAAAGACAAAGAGCTTAAGACACTAAGAGAAAAATCGGAATGGTCTTGATGCAAATATACCAGAGGAAAAATTAATTACTTATAAAACTGGTTTTCAAACACACAAGTCATGATAGAAACAAGAGAATGGGAAAATGGCTGAAGAGAAACTGAAAGAAGTTATACATGATCTTCTCACAAAATTGATTTCAACCCTAAAGGGAAAAAGGAAGCATGTAAATTGAGAAAAGTCTATTGGACTGTAAAATGTCTTGCTTTTCATATTTCTGTGACTTTCTTGGTTTTTAGTTCATTTTTCCTATTTTGCCGCTTGATATTTTTGATCCGTTGATTTGAAGGTACATTGAAACACAGTAGTCTATACAATTTTTTTCATAAGTAAATTAAATAAAGAGAAGCATTCGTGAGTGAACCTAGCATTTTTAATGCAAATATTTGTTCTATCAGATGGCTGAGAATCTTCTCTCCATTTATGTTCAATGGTGAAAAACAAAGTCAGAACGAATTGGATGACCTCATACTTTTTGCCGTCTTTAAGTTCTGTATGTTCAGAAAAACAGTACATTTTAGGTGACATGTTCTCTGCTAGTCTAGATACACTATACCAGATGAAAAAAATTAAAGACATTGTGAGAAGCAAAATTACCGTCACAAAATCAGAGACTACGTTCTTTAATTTTTCTTAAGAAAAAATGCTGAGTTCTTTTGGAAGACAAATCCTATCCCACACACCAACTTGTCAAATAGGAGCAAGATGTTCATTAAACCAAAGTCTCTGCATTAACAAATGACAAGGATCATGTAAAGCATGAATCATAAGTGGTTTGGCAGATACTGAATGCTGAAGAGGCCATGCACATGGACATCCAAATTGTTTCAAGTTGTTTTAAGTTAAGACTGAGAATCAGTCATTGTTTACTTTAATTCTACCCTGAGCACATCTGGGCTACTCTTTGCACAATAGCCAAGATCATTCATAGTAATTAATTTGTTATCTCTATGATAAATTATAGAGTTTCAACAATAACCTAGCCAGAAATAATAGCCACCTTGAGGGAATGGTTTAAGTAGAGTGAACCAATGGTAGAGTGAATCACTCAGAAAAATTATCCAGTCACTTAATTTTTACAACAGTCCTAGTGAAAATGTCTCTTGTGTCTGTACATACATGCTCAGATGATACCAGAAGGTATGTCAGAATGACTGAGTTAAATCTTTCTGATTATTGCAGCACCTCAAGGCTTTGAGCAGTAAATGTAGAGCTTTATTTTATTGTTTTCTGGTGTGTCCCTCTAAATAGTCCAATGATTGTATGGAAATCACAAACCAATGTATGTGTGTTTATATGGAAATCACACAAATATTCTATATAAACAGACCTGTCATCGCGTTATAAAATTCTTATTTTTCCTGTATTTTTTCCATCTTCAATTATCCTATCAACATAACATGTCAAAATGGAAAGGAAAGAGATTTCTGTGAGACATCTGTTATTACTTTGTGCTGGGAAATATCCATCCATAAAGTAATTTTACCTTGTTGTGTAGCAACAAGAGCCAAGCTTCCAAATCACTGAATTGCATCAGTGAAGGTATCCATATTGCTTTAGTCAAGCAGAACTTTAACATTGAAATGCCTCCATTCATAAAAGATTCGTGAAATTTCATCAATTTCCTATGAATGGAAGCATTTTCTATGTCTTTACTCTGTGCAGAAATTCAGATTATTTCTCATGTGTCTATCCAACCTCTGCTTGAGCATATTCAGTGAACAAGCTGTGTACAGTGTGTGCAGGACAGAGGAATTTCCATAATTTACTCTGTGGACAAACATACATAACACAGCTCTTCTTTCAAGTCATTACTGTTAAGTTGTGGGCGAAAAGGAGATGCAGAGACTCATTCTTCAACTTCAGCTCTTTTATTTACAGTGACAGCAACCACAGGGTTGCAATTTTCCTGGAATGCCTATTTTTCCATGAATTTCCTCATGCTTAATCTGTTTCCCCACCTTTTGCCCAGTTTCCCTTTTTCTAGACAACTTTAGTCCTTTTTTTATTTCTTAACCTATATTTCTTGTTTCCTTATAGTCCTTGCAACATAAGCATAGTAAATTGGGGCAAGCAGTTAATTAATTTCTCCACTATATTACTAGACTGTGTGGTTAAAACTGTTAACTAATCTGCTTGGCCAAGCTAACTCACTTATCAGAACAGCAGTCTCTTCCTGTTTTCCAGTCTTCAGCTTTTTATGTTTAATGTCCCAATGTCCTACTGAACTTTTATACCCATGCCTTAAAAATGGCTTTCTTCGCAAAAACATTATCTCCATTAGTTTCTTACATATCTAATAACTGGGATATCTAGCTCATTCTTACCATTTTATTCATGATGTCATGAGAGACTTTGCCAGAGCTTTGCCGAGGAAGTAAACAATATTCACAGGATTTTTCTGATCTATTAAGAAAAGGAGATAAGATTAATCTGACATGACTTCCTTGTAACAAATGCATGCTGGCTTTTATCCTAGCCAAGTTTTCACAAACATGGAGAAATAGTAACATCTGTTGGAAGATCGTGCTCAGTAGAGTTATCCAGCTGATAGGTCTGTAACGTCCTGGGTCTTCCTCTTTGACGAAGACCCAGGATATTGAAAAGGACAGGGACATTTGTTCTCCAGTCTTCTGGGACTTCACTATTTCTCTGAAGATCTTGGAGATTACACCTAACAGTTTTTGATCATCTCTACTTTAGTTCCCTAGAAAGTAATTTCACCTGATTGCGGAAATTTGAAATCCTTAAACTGGTTAAGTATTCCTTTACTATCTTCTAATCTATGCTGAACTGTTCTTCCACTAACGATGCAGTTAGATCCTTGTTTCCCTTCTGAGAAAAGAAAAATGTACTGAGCATTAACTTTTCTGACATAATCACTTAGAGTTTCTGTTGATTGCCTCTTTTATTATAGGCCCCTCCTTTAATACTTATATGTGCCTTTTTTTCTTTAATATTTTGGAAAGCTCTATGGCCTGCATAGTCTCTTTAGATATCTCTCGCCTTTCCTGCTAGAAAAAAATAGTTTTGTGATTGTGCCATCAGTATATGTTTAACAGGATTTTGCATATTTCCTGCACTTTTTTTTCCATTCAGGGTCTAACTTACTTACTTCTAAGATCATCAAGATTCATTATTCTGAAATACCAGTTTGCAACTCTAATTCTTCCTCCCCTTGATATAATAAACACATGATGTTTGTATCATGGGCCCAGGTCATGAACTCAGAGACTGTGATTTGCAAAACATGGTTTAACCTGATGACTGAGACTAGTCAACAAACTGTGATTGAGTTATCTTTGGCTTAATGTGATATATGAAACAGGTCAGTGAGAGGGAACAAAATTAGAGACATACCCGGCGAGTTTAATCACATCAGAAAAGTTTCTGAAGAAAAACAGAAATATGGCAATGCTACAGCATTACAGGCCTCTTAAGGATACTATTGATACAACCATATCAATATTGCTCAACCAATAGACAATGAAGTGTAATCCATGCACTTAACCATAGTTTGTATTATCAATAGCACTGGAAAGAAATCCAGCACAGTCAATTGCAAGCATAGGGAATGATAAGAACTCCTCTCTCTCTCTCTATTCTGAACATTTCTGTAATGTAAGCTTCTAGGCAAGCCAACTGCTGTCTGAAGACTCAAATATGTAGCGTGTCTCAAACAGAGACAAACTGTTCCAGAGGGGTGAGGAATGGCTAAAGAACATGCTGGCTTAATTGTTTGCAGGTATATGCTGGGATCTGAAGGGCATTCTTAGAAAATGAGAATGTTTATTTTAAGAATAACTGGATGTTCTGAAGAGGACTAGTGAAATCATAGAATTATTATGCCTCACTAGTGAAGTCATAATACTTTTATGTTAAATATTTTTATAATACTATATTAGAACTAAATAACCCATGCCCCCATTGGGTCAGCATTTCAGAGATATTTCCTCATTTAAACAGAAATAGACTGACTATGGGTGGACAAAAAAGCAGTGGGAACAGGACTGACTTCTTATTTCGTTTCCCCACTGAGTTTCTATCTGGGAAGCTGGCAAGGAGCATCCAAGTCCTTCCTTCCTTCCTCCTCCAATTCTTGCAGGCTTCTCTATTCACTTCACTTGTGGGAAGCTTGTTGAGAAAAAGTCAGCAGGAAGTTTCAAGAATAAGTCAAACTGGCTGCTTCCAGGTAAGGGAGGGAACAAGAGGGCATCCAGAGATATGATTCAGGAATGGTATATGGAGTTGTATGAAAGGTGCCAGATGGGTTAAGAAATATGTGTGGATGCAGGCACAGATACTGTGCCAGTTGGGGAGGGTACATAGATGTGTAGTGTTGTGGCCCACCAGGACAATGAGAAGTTTGGGGAGGATCTTGGGCCACTCCTGGAGTCGGGGGAAGGCTCTGATGGGTGCTCTGAGTTGGAGGCAGAGATGGGGCCAGGGCCATCTGACAGTTATCAGATGCCTTTGGAGTCGGAGATCCGTGGAGAAGAAGAACAGCTGGAACCTGTTTCAAATGCACGTATGCGCAGAGCTGTCAAAAGAAAGGAACAACTAAGGAGCAAGGGTCAACTCGGAAGTAAAGGCACAAGTGGATGCTGAATGGTTATTCCCATAGGGAATAAATAGGAGCAAAAGGGGAGTGGTGTTTGTAGGAGACAATTAGTTTGCTCATTATTGTGAAAATTTGCTTATCTGAGTTTGTGCCATATAGAGACTCCTTGCCAAGGAGTATTTCGACTGGAAACTCAGACTGGCAACTATCCAAAGACTGATAAAGTCTGTTTTTGCAATAAAACCTTGAAAGGTTTACTGCTGGGACTTTTCTGGATGTGAATCAGAAGAATTCACAGTAACCAAATAAAAAGGGGGGTTTTTTTGAGACCAAAAGCCTGTTTTGTGATTCTGTTAAGCCTGGGTCAGAACAGGTAGCGTAATTTGGGAAAGGTGTCTTGGGTTGGTACAGATCAAGAAGGGTGGGCGACATCACAGATGTGTATAAGAGGTACCGTGGGGTAAATGGCTGCATGGATTAAGTTGGGTGCAGGAAGGTAGCAAGATCAGGAAGAATGCATGGAGATTGCAGGGATGTATATATTTTAAAACATGCATCATTAGGCAGAGAAAAAAAATCTCCAGGATGAAAAAGTCTAGATAGATTGACTTAATAAGTGTTTGGCATTGAGGGATATTACAATTCAAAACATTTGTTTCTGATGAATTCCAAGTAATAGAAAGAAAGGCTTGAAATGATGAGAATATTCATATAAAATGTTCGTGGTCTTTTTTCTCACTGTTGCACTGCCAATTACTTATTGGTATCCTTCTAACATCCTGCGGATATACGTGAGTGGATTATTTACAAAACCTAACAAGTGATTAATAAAGCCATCAGTGTTGAAAGCATGCTTTGTTATGCTACAAGGACATAAACCTTCTTTGTAATCAAACGTTGTGGGGGGAAAGAAAGCAAATATCACAACATTGTATGACTCACATTCATGTCAGTATCCTGATCCAGTTCAGCTATAAGCAAAAAGAAGATGAAATGTTTTGGGTGGAAAACATTCAATGGGGTTAAGAAGCTCCAAGTTTGGGAATAAACATTCTAGGTCAAGACTAATATAATGCTGGATTTAAAAGATATTGAAAAGACAAAAGCTCTAAAGGTTTTCCTTCAATAAATAAACTTTATAAATGTGAATTTGAAAGTGGATAATAATCTAAGTAACGCACACAATATTGCTGTTCATAGAATGCCTTCATTTATTTTTAAGATTGCAATGCATATACCCTCCAAATCTACCACACCCATTAAAAATTCTCATAGACTACAAGGTCTTTATCACAAGTTAAAATAACAATGTCTCAATTCTGGCCACTATTCTTTTACTCTTTGCCTGCCCATATCTAGAAGGTGGGCTTTGAGTTTGTTGGAAAAGGCCAAAGGATAACTTTAATTGTACAGTCAAAACCTTGAGCCCTTTTAACATATAACACTAATAATAAGGGCAATCATGGTGGGTTTAGGAAAACTCACCACGGCCAACTCGCATGGCCATCTTACAGGGGGACAACTTGCCATAGCCAACTCATAGAAGCACAACTTGCCACTGGACAATCTATGTGGGATTACTTAACATAATGTTTCTTCAATATTATTTCCATTTTTGTCAATGGAAATAATGTCAAAGAAACAGTGACGGATAATGTTTATTGTGTTGAGTTATCCTACCTAGGATTGTCCCATGATGAATTGACTGCAGCAAGTTGGTTGTGGTGAGCTGGCTGTGGCAAGATGGCCATAGCAAATTAGTCATGATGAGATGGTCACTCTAAATTGGTCATGGCGAGCTGTCCCGTTCTGAACTGTATTTGCTTAACTACTGTGATTCACTTAACAACATCAGTGATTCACTTAACAGCTGTGGCAAAAAAATTATAAAACTAGGTGCAACCTAGTTACTTTAAGAAGCAAAAGTTTGTTACTTAACAACTCCATTGCTCAGCAATGGAAATTCATGTGCCAATTGTGGTCATAAGTCAAGGACTACCTACAGTTGTAATACCCATCAATGAAAATTTCAATACGTGAGAATTTTCAAAATATTTTAAAATGCTGAAGCCAACAGGAAAGGAACCAGAAACAACAGAGATGCATCTGTTAATTTTTGAAAATAAAAGTGGCAATGACACGCTGCCACGTGGCTGCTAAAAAAAATAATTTACACTCACCAGAGGCAGCCCAGATGACTAGGAGGCTGCAGAGGTGCGCCAAGCAACTGATCCACGCTGATTAAGGTAAAGAAATAAAACCAAGCTGCTGTAGAACAGGAAAGGGCAGAGGTGGGTAGGTGGAGCCAAATTCAAATCACCGCTACCGGTTCGGGAGATCCGGTGCAACCAGGTTATATTTCACCACTGATTCAGTCCACATGGTCACTTTAAAACCCGGGTTGGGAAAGAATCCAAATACTTATGCATTAGATCCTCTTCCTCTCAGTAGCTTATAATTGAAAATTCCAAATTTGCAAGCATTGTGATGATTCTGATAAGTCATTTTTCTAAAAAGAATACTGGGGGAAAAAATTATCAGAAGAATAAGGTCATTTTTAATAAGGTATTGATAGTTAAATTTGAAGATCAGTGTTAGTGTTACTGAATCTATATGGTTTCATGAGAAACTGTCCGAAAGAGATATATACACAGTAACTGCTTTCAACATTTATACATGAAGTATATGGGTTCTTATCTCTCATTTTATTTGGAGGAACAGGCTGAAAGCTTTTTCAAATTGATTCATACTACCTAGCAAGAATTCATCTGTACATACCAATTACCATCCTATTTCTCTAATTAATATGGATATTAATATTTTAAAGCTATCTTGGCCCACAGATTATAACTTTTGATAGTTATGTTTGTAGTTCTGGCTGGATTTCTAGACAAGGCTCTGATAACATACATTTAACAGGTTATCTCCGTATAAATAGAATATAGCACAACATTATTAAATTAAATGCTAAGACATTTTTGTTGTGTTTTCCTGTAGATTTCTGAAGAAAGTCTTGATCCACATCCACATATTTCAAACTTTTATATCCCAGTGTAATCTATTTTATTTTATGTCTGTATCTAATGAAAATAAAGGAAAAATCGTTATTAAATATGTTAAATAAAATGTGACAAGAGTTCTTCCCCCCTCATTGTTTTCACTTTGACTATGCAAACTTTTGCTTATACTGTAATAATTCTGAAAATATTGCAGAAGGGGATATAGAATATAAGATTGTACTATATGTTGATACATTAAGATTTATAAATAGAACAGAAACTTCCTTTGCTGACATATTTGATAATCGCAATAAGGATAGCACTTAGACTTATATACCTCTTCATAATGCTTTATAGCTCTCTCTAAGCTGTTTACAGAGTCAGCATATTTCCCCCAACAACCTAGGTCCTCATTTTACCCACCTTGGAAGGATGGAAGACTAAAATCAACATTAAACCAGTGAGAATCAAACTGCTGGAAGTCAGCAGGATTCGCCTGCAATATTGCACTCTAACCATAGTACCACCATGGCTCTTCTTAGTATACAAGTTTGGTTATTCAGTATATTAGAGTGAGTCAAAACTCAGACCATTTGATTCCCCCCTATATGCATAGGAATTAACGAGTTTAATCATCTAATTTAACATAGAAAAACAAGATCTAAAAAAAGTCTAGAATTATTTTAAGAATTTGGAGTAAATAATCCCATTTCTGATTCATATTTCAAGAAGAATTTATTTTAGCATTCCTTCACATTCTTTGAAGCAAATGTGTATATAATATTTAATGACTTTCTTTAACAGGGGCATCTTTCAAGATTTTCACTGCATATAAATGACCATGAACTGTTTTATGAGAACAATGCATTAGATTTCCATGGGGCATTTATTTTAGTTCTGAACACTTGTTAGAACAAGGGTTTCAGCTCCTTTCTTGGTTTAACTTGAAACATACTATTCAATAAAACTAACATCCTCTATTGGGAATACTGTGAACAAAAGAAAGTTTAATGGTGGTCAGACTGTTGTTCCGAGTTGGCCTTATAACCTTATGAGTCCCCTGATCCAAAAGTGACCCACTTGACTCTATTACAGAGGAACAATTCGGCTAAGGGTTAAAAAAGAATAAAATTATAGAACACCCAAAAGCTGAGAAGTACGTGCATCAGATACTTTAAAAGACTGTGAATATTTATTCTGTATAATTTGAAAAGGGAATTATTTCTGCTGATAGAATAGAAGCTATTGGAGGCTCTTAAAAGAAAAAGAAATAAAGCTTGGAAGATTGGATTATTTCCCATTTTGAGCACATTAGTTTACTTAATTCAAAATGTCTGGTTTATATTAATATAGTTAAATGCTAAATGAGATTTTAGGTCACTGGTTGATAGTAATTCTATCAAAATAAACCTTTTTCATTTCTACAAAATCTAATTTACAATGTGAAAACAAATGTTTTGTGTAAATTTGTTATGTGTTGTTTTTCAGCTGGAAAATAATGCATTAGGTTTTAGGTAATCCTCTGCTGCTTATTCTCTGGGTTCTTAGTACAGATGTCTGGTGTTTCTCATTACATTTTTCTTTGTTTTGCTTTTTGTACTGATTCCAATTTAAAATTTCCCCTTATTTGTAAATTATAGGAATTGACAATTAGACAACCAAGAAGGAACCTGCAAGTAAAATGAAGCCAAAATATGACTTCGTGATGTGCTTTTAAATTAAGTAGCCATCTTCAGTTTGGTGTCCACAGATATATTAGATCATTTCCCACAATTCCCTAACTAAGCCGGAACTAAAAAGGAAAATTAAGAAATAACAACTAGGCCTTCAGAGGTTTCCACTGAGGAAGAATGAGTAGAAAGGGCTGTATTGAATGAAGAGATGCCACACACTACAATAGTCCTTAGAAAATGGCTCTGAGAACCTAGTTTCTTAAAGTAGGATGTAATCTGCTGCCCTTCTTATTAGGAACTAAATAACAACTTTTTCTGTTTTCCATTTAATTTCCTTGCAATGTGTTTCTAATGCTTCGTGGATTTGTGGGTCTTTGATGCTCTCTGAACTCGGTTGTTTTCTTGCAGATGTTTCATTACCAAACTATGTAACATTATCAGTGCTAAAAGGGAGTGGGATTTGCTCTCATTTTATATACCAGCGGCTTCACCTGTCAGAGTGTTTGGTAATGAAATGTCTACAAGAAAATAACCAACTCAGAAGGCAGCAAAGACCTCACAGTTCAACTCTGAGCTACAAATATTCTCTTGCTTTATGGGATTTTTTTTTTAAAGCATATTATGCTTCGAACATATTGAAGAAGTTGCAGGACCTAAAATACTTATGCTGTTCATTGATGTTTACAGCAAACAGAAACAATCCAGTTTAACAACACAGACACAATGGATGTTGGGACACTAATGTTGCCATTATGGGTTTGTATCCGGACATCTGATACAAGTTAAGACATGGCATTTGGATGATGATGTTATCACACATATGTCATCATTCGCCCACTCTCCACCCATCTCTCCGGATGGTTCTTTGTATATACCGCGAGCTGGTTTACACATGGGCTTAAGCTATACTAGTTTGTTTATAGCTCTGTGTTTTATGTAGCCTCTGCCACTGTACTTTGTAAACCATGCTATCTGACTTAGATAATTCACAAAGCACATTAATTATGAATTATTTTGGCAATGTGGCAACAAGAATTATTCAATAAATTCCAGTTTAAAAAAAAAGTACGGCTGAGCACAGCTGTAAGTCCAGCTAATAAAATGCAGCTTTTCACTCCAAATATATTCTGTCTGATGTTAGACAACAGCTCCTCCTGAGCTCCCCACTTTGACATCTTTGCATTTCTTTGTTTCTTCCCTCCACATCCAGACTCTTTTCTTAGCCTGTCAGTTCTGTCTAGATAACAACATTCCTAAAAATATGCCCTTTCCACTCACCCTTGTCTGCCACTCTCATCAGCAAGAACTGTCACCTCTGATTGTCTTCTTTAGGCTTTTTGAGTTTATACTAAAAAGACACACAGTGTTCTGCTTTGACTGCAGCCTTAGAACCATTTACAAATCCCATATTCTTTTTCTCTTCTCCATATAGAGCTAGCTGAAAGCTTTCAACCAGTAAAGGTTAGCCTATATACTACTTTCGGATCGGTATGGCTTCTTCTCTAATTTTTCCCATGTTTGAAGTTTTCTTTTCAATTTTATGTCTAAATCTTCTTTCTTGATACATGTAAGAGTTTTCCTGACATTGGTGTCTTCCAGGCATGATGTCATTCAGCGCATGTAAAGAGCAGTAGACAGATGAAGGCTGATGTCATATTCAGCTTTTCTTCCAGCATGACAATCTTTATTTGAACAATGCATTTGTAAGTCAAGAGAAGAATAGATCATTTAAATGAGTGTTATCATTTACTGTCCACTCTGCTCATTTGCATCTATATATCTTAGCATAATTCAGTTCAGCACTTATCGTACTTCAGAATTCAAGTAAACATAATAAGTTTGAATGTTCTTCTCTGTCAAAAATGCCAAGCATATCATAAAAAGGCACTAATTTATGTGAAAGAACATTTTGAGATCAAGATATTCTGACTTTCCTTTAAATTATAGTATGATACAACCTTAGACAAATATTATGCTTTTTAATGTACTATATATTAATGGTTCATTAATAGATATTATATATAATGATTCATAATAATTTTACCTTGGTATTATTTTATTTACTTGTATTTTATATTTCTAAATATATTTGATATTATGAACTTGCATTGTATTTCCTGTTAATAATGTGATTTGCTTGATTTTGCTTTACTGTATTATATAAAAGCAAACAATTTTGGTTTGTCTACATGACAAAGTTATCCATGCTTTATCCTCTAGGCATAGTATCAGCTGCATAATCATTCCTGTACAGAGTCAATCACATACAATTTTCGTGTGACTGATTTTAAGTCATTCAACAGTTTACCAAACTGTTGAGTTGAATGGCAGGTGGAGAAGAACTCAGAGATTTGATTTTGCATCAGCAATTCCTCCAAATCCAGTTGCAGGAAAACTGTAAGTGTTGTTAATGGAATAGATGTGCCATATGGCATAATATAAAAAGCAACCTGGGGTTTTTTGGGGGGTTTTTTGGGTTTTTTTGGTTGTTTTTTTTTTTGCACAGAAGCCAATTGAAGAGACAGCTAGCACAATTGCAAGAGCAGAAGAGCGGTACCTAAATTGCTAGCAAGTTGCAATTTACAGTCTGATCTTTCCAGACAAAATATTAATTGGTAAAAAAGCAATGTTTAAATAAATAATTGTTTTATGTACAGGTTAGGCCTCAGCTTATGACCACAATTGAGCCCAAAATTTATGTTACTAAGTGAGAAATTTCTTGAGTTTTGCCCCATTTTATGACTTTTCTTGCCACATCTGTCAAGTGAATCACTGCAGTTGTTAAGTGAGTAACACGGTTGTTAAATTGGCTTCCCCATTGACTTTGCTTGTCAGAAGGTCACAGAAGGAGATCACATGACCCCAGGACACTGCAACCATTATAAATATGAACCAGTTGTCAAGCATCCAAATGTAAATCATGTGGCTATGGGGATGCTACAATGCTCATAAGTGTGAAAAACAGTCATGGGTCACTTTTTTCAGTGTTGTAACTTTGAACAGTCACTAAATCAAGGACTTACTGTATTAGATCAGTGTTCCTACATAAGGGCAGAACAAATATAGCACTGATAATATTTTTAAGATTGATATTTTCAAAATTGTTTTCCGTAGTTTCAGTTATGAATTTTGCTATCCTGACTCAAGTATTTTCTTGGTTGTATCTGAGGCTTGACTCCTGCAATGTGGTTTATTTGAGTAGTCCATTAAAATCTCCTTTCGATCCAGATATACCAGCTCTGGAGTCCAACACTGATTCAGTGCAACATCACACTACTAATCCAGCTCCATTTTATGTAATCCCAGTTATATTTTATTAAGAAAATCATAAAAGGAAGTACAATTGAACATGACATTTGAACCCTGTCATACATTATTAACATATATTTTACTTTAGCTTCAGTACGTTGAATAAATTTCATAGCTCAATTCTCACACAACATATAAAATAAAGCCAAACAAGCCATAACATGACTTAATGTAATGGAATGGATTAGGGAATCCGTTCAGGATCTCATTAGAAGCTTATGATCTCTTCCTGATTCACTCTTGTTAGCTGAAATCTTGATCCTTGAACTGACCCCAGACTCTGCTCTTGATGCCTTACATTGAACATGTTGTATGAATTTAATTTGGCTTTGATTCTGCTGTTACTGGTATTGAGCTAGACTGGGCTTTTGTAATCATATTTTCAGAATTTCCCAAGCTTCTTGAGTTTTTTCCCCCCTTTAAGATTTTCATCCACAGAATCCTTCCTGAGCTCTAAGTTTGTTAAAATTAATTCTTTTAAAGTTTAAGACACTGGTTTGGTTGTGGTCTATTTTGTTGTGTATGTGTTATATTGAATTCCAATATGACATAGTCTTGCCCAAAGTCTGGCAAATTAAACCCTCCTATTGCTGTTTCTCTGTTGTAAGAATTAGGTCCACTTACAGTAGTTTCTAAGTTTCCATTTCAATTCCCAGAATATTATAGAATCCCAAAATTTGAAGGACCCTACTGCTGATACTGTGCTGTTGAATATGGTAAGAGGTGGTAAAATAGAAGGGCTCCTCCTAAAATCCACTGTCATCTCTACAGTTTTAAGTGTATTTGACTCCAGGTTCTTATGGCTGCACCACAGGCCCAGTTGTTCAACCCTCTGTCTATATGCAGACTCATCACCATCTTGAATGAGGCCAATGACTTTTATCATCTGCATACTTCAGAACTTTAAGAGAAGCCTCCCTTGTGGTACAGGCATTGGTGTATAGAGAAAAAAGCAACAAAGAGCACATACAGCCCTGACGGGTAGGTACCTGTGCTCATTGCCTGGGTACTAGATGTAATTTTCTTAGCTTCACCTATTGCTTCCAATCTGTCAAAAAAACTGATTATCCTCTTGCAAATACAAGCAGATAGGTAAGCCAGATCAATTTAGTGTAGAGAATTTTTTGAATGATGATATTGAATGCTCAAAAAGGACCCATGCATAGGTCCCTGGAGATTCATAATGCTAAAATGTAGATTATGACACCTTGACAGCATTGTTTGCTGACCTATTTGCTCAGTAGACAAAGTGCAAGAGATCTATCAACGGATCAATGTTGACCTTCAGGTGGGCAAGAACTAATCTCTCAAAGACCTTCATGACTATGGATGTCAGACCAACCAGTCTGTAGTCATTCAGCTCCCTGATGGAAAATTTCTTAGAAACTGGGATGATGGTAGACAAGCAAGAAGGGACATAACACATCTCCAGTGATTTATTTAAAAACTGAGTTAAAATGGGGGCCAGTTGTTCCGCACAGGCTCTCAAGCAAGAAAGAGTCACTCGGTCTGGAGCTTATCCCATCTTTTGCCTATGAAATAGACTTTGCAGTCTTTTTCTAGGATTATCAGAGGTGGAGGACCTGGAGGGATTGAGATAGGTAGAGGATAATTGCTTATTGTTGGTATATCTGGGGTAAGTAGGGGTAGATGATGATGATTGTTCAAACCTGTATCCAGGTGTCTGCCAGTTGACAATTCTCTTTAATAAGGGAGAGAAATCTGCTGTGGTTAATGATGTTCACCTGACTTCATAGGAGAAATAAGGTGAATGTTATTCAAACCACCTGATTTCATAGCAGAAAATATTCTCCATTTTTGCATAAGTGAACTATTGACAAAAGTAACGCTCAGCATACAATAATCTGTCCATAAGAATAGATCTTCTCATCTCACCTTGAAATAATTTTCTACTAGTCTAGGACAAAACATCTGGTTAACAGTATATCTGAAACCTGCATGGGACAGATAAAATTGAAATAAGATCACAGGAGTCATGAATACACAGCTGATTTTTACGAGTCTATATAAGGACTTGGGATATTTTTCCATCAGTTTGGAAATCGGGCTATTATTCAATAAAGTAAGTAGTGTACCAAGAGAATCTGTAACATGGGCTTTGAAAATAAAAATGTAGGAATTCAAATATAGTTGGTTATCAGGTAGATCCATGGTGTTAAACTTGTGGCATTACATTGTTGTCACATGACATGTTGCGACTATTTTCCCCTTCACTAAACTGGGAGTGGCTGTGGCCAGAGTGTGATGCATCCAGCCCAAGGCCCATAAATTTGTACTCCTGAGGTAGAGCATCTAGAAGAAATGATGGTATCTTAACATATAAGCTTCCTGTGTTTGCTGCTAATATCCTAATGTTTTAAAACCAGCAGCCCAATGTCTTATCAAGATGTTGCATATCACACAGGGATCATATGTTTGTGTGTG
>JAEANM010003635.1:0-22061 GCA_017656035.1 Myanophis thanlyinensis
TTCCAAATGTCTGGTAGGCGGGAGGTATCGTCCCGTTTGTTCATATTATGGGGGTGTTTTTCTATTTCGATGGCTTCGAAGCCATATATATATTTTCCAAACAGAAAACTTAACTACCTTGCCTCTAATTTCATAGCACAGAATGTGACAAAATAAACCCACCCAAATCCATTAAATCAAATTTAGATTAACCTTGCCCTAGTTTCATTTTTCTGTGGTTGAATAGAAGCTTCCCCTATAAAACCACTTTTTCAGTATTGTCATTAACACCATTCAATGAATGGTCATAAGTCTAGGACTACCTGTAATAAGTTTATAAGAGAAGTTATAAAGTCATGTGATCTCCATCTGCGATGTTCCCAACAAACAAAGTCAATGGGGAAGCTGGAAGGGAAGGTCACAAGTTGAAGTCACATGATATCTTGCTTAACAACCACAGCAAAAAGGCTATAAAACTAGGCTGGATCACATGATGCCTCACTTAACGACCACAGTGCTTTACGATGAATTTATTGGTCCTTGCTGTGGTCATAAGTTGATGAATAACAGAAAACAAAAGATATCTATGGAGATTCTCAGTCATCCAGGTTATGGATGGTGCTTTTTCAAGAGGCAACTGGACTTTCTGGTTTTTTCTTTGAAGAGGTTTCGCTTCATATCCAAGAAGCTTCTTCAGCTCTGACTTGCATATTTCCCACCATCCAATCAGAGCTGAAGAAGCTTCTTGGATATGAAGCGAAACCTCTTCAAAGAAAAAACCAGAAAGTCCAGTTGCCTCTTGGAAGAAAAAGCACCTTTGGGACAAAAGCAAAAGACCAACATGGTACTCATGTATTTTTTCATCGCACCTTATTGAATAAACCACAACTGTCTGTCTTTCAGCAATGTGCAAAGCTATAGTCAAGATTTACAAACTACAATATCTGGGTTTAATCAACCTAATCATCAACTTATTTCTCCTATTTGCTGAAATCTTACAAGGAAGTCTCTTAATACCAGATGCTAATATAAAGCACATTTGCTCATTTAAGCACACAAGCACCACTGTTCAAACTCAATGCTCTTTGGTTCTTTTGTAAATCCCCACGGCTACTTACTTACAGCTGCTAATGCCATATGACCAGAATCACCATCATATCTGCACAATGAACAGTAGATTACTATGGTATGTTAAGTGAAGACGTCAGCCTGGAGAAAACTGAGAACGTTCTCTCTGCAAGAAACTTAATTCATTTCAAGCCGTTTGTTATAATGACAGAAAAAAACACTGGGTCATCAAATCATGAGAAATCTTGCCACAGATGGGCTTGCAAAACGACTTGCATTTTAACTGTAGGTAGACCAAGATTTGTTCAGAGGCTCTACAAAGAAGCTCACTTAAGTTCAACTTTTTTATATATATAAATTTTATTAATTTTCTATTGTTTACATTTATTAGTGCTTAATAAACATTGTATTGTCTGGGTATTTTGCTTAACAATACAGATTACATTCTTAAAATCCACCCCTTATTTCCCAACCACTGGTAAACTAAATCCCACATTTGATAATATTCTGTATCTTTGTTCTGTTTAATTTTCAATGTCTATCCATTTCTGCACAATCTAGTCCCTTCCTAATTATCTCTTCATTTCGTGACATTTCTTTATTTTTTCAATATTGTGCGAATATAATCCTCACTGCCATTAAGACATGCAATATTAAATATTAAATATATCCTTGTTTATCTAATTTTTCGGGAATTTATACCTAATAAAAACAGTTCCGGTTTAAAAATCTACATGTTTCCCTATCATCTTCCCTTTGCCCAAAGTCCATGAAGACATTTCATTATGCAAACCAGGTATTTATATATTTAGAATTCTTTATTGGCCAAGAGTGATTGGACACACAAGAAATTTGTCTCTAGTGCATAAGCTCTCAGTGTACATACAAGCAATAAGTGATAAATCACAATCATAGTTATAGGACACTAAATAAGCAATCAATATAAAATATACTTATCATAAATCATAAGATACAACACTTAGTGATAATCATGGGATACTAAATAAGAAATCAACATAAATCATACTAGGATACTAAATAAATCGTATAAATCGTAAGATACAAGCAACGAAGTTATACTCATAAGAAGATACAGAGATAGAGATAGATTAACATTCAAACTAAAGGACAAGGAAGAAACAGAATATTTTTTAACATGGGATTTGTTTCATCAATGGTTAGATAATAGAAACAGAAATTAGAAACTCAAAAGTTTAAGAGAATGATTAACTATATAATGAAGGTTTATTAGTATGGATAAGCAAATATCATTACCATTATGTGATTATTGTTATGAATATTAGTGTTATTACTATTATTTTTCAAAATTAATTGTACCCAGACAGCACACTGTTCATGTAGATATTGAGGTTTTTTGTATTTTAAAGAAAAATGTATAAAATTAGTTGTTTAGCAGAGTGATGGCCGGGTGGGGGCATGCAATGCCCTATAACATCATTTTGAGAATAGAAGTTGAAATGTTTTTTGTCCAGGGTATGTATTGAAATTATACTTCATATTCTGAACAGCCCATCTTCTTCGGAGGTAACAACATCAATGTTAGCATTATCATAGCACTGATTATCTTACCTATGTCAGTGTATTCATAACTGGAATAGGGCTTAGCAACAAGGTCAGCCAATGGGGACTAGGACAGTCTGGAGGCGGGCATGACTTAGCTCTGCAGCTCTGAGTCTGTGCTGAGCTCTGAAACTTGTGCTGAGAACTCAAACAAACACGCCTCTCCTCTGCTTGTATTTACTACCACGTTGAAAATGCTTTTGGTACTGTATATTACTTCATTATCTACATATAAAGAGAAGTCACTGCATCCTGCCGAGTTCATTTACTTGTGTGTGCTTCTGAATGTGTTTGCTGCTGCAAACTCTGACAACCTATCTTGAATAATGAATCATGTGCAGGAGAATAATCCAGCTCAGACAGCACCAAGAAGAAGCACCAAGCATTCTCACAGAGTGGCTATTGATAGAAATTGCTTAATATCCTGCATCATTCTCAGAGAAGGTCTGCTCTGCAACCTATCACCTATCTTTTCTAACTGTTGGTTTATTTATGCACAGCTCTGCAAGATCAGGTAACACATAAAGCATCATACAATTTACCGGTGGTAAATGTTCCACCGAAATTCAGTACAGAAAATAAACCATTTGAGGTTTTTGTACTTTCACTTCTCAAAAATTGCATGAATTACGTACATACAGCGTTATGCCAAATTGCCCTGTGGTTTTTCATGAAAAGTAAACAAACCAGCCAACAACCTTCCCATATACCGGTAGCTGCAAAAAAAATATGAAATCTTAATTTGCAGCCCTGATGATCTTTTCTTCCTGGAGTTTAAGGGCACCTCTTGGGGTTGTGTGAACCATTCTGACAGGTGCTTGGGAAATGAGCAAAATGCCTTTTCAAACTCACTGTGGGAAATATCAAGGTGTTATAATGCTCTTGATGCTTCAGCACAGCCACGCTATAAAGGCCTCTATCTCAGGGGATTTGTGTAGCCACACAGGTGACTGTTCTGCTGGAATTGTCAACCAAATCAAAGCTCTTGGCTCTTTATCAACAGAAGAGACTGTTTGTAGTTCAGGGTTGAACAATGGGGTCCTTGGTACTCTCTGAACATGGCTGTCTGCTTGCAGACATTTCATTGATGATGTCACCCAGTTGGGTAATAACATGTCTGCAAGGAAACAACCAAGCTCAGACAGTACCAAAGACTTCACAGCAAGTATTTTGCAAGCATAAACATATATTCAAACAACATACAGTGATTTTCAAAATGATTGTGATAAACCACCAAACAATGTACTGTTCTCCCCACAATAATTCACACAACTCTAGTATATCTATGATTGCCTTCATACATACATATATACCTCAGGTGGTTAAACACTGATGTCCATAGACTGTTGAGATTTAGTTAAGATTGATGGACTGGGTTTGGACAAAGCACTGAACTGTGTAACTTGATCAAATCATCCAGGGTTACTTAATTCTTCAGCCCTGCACATGCACACAAAACCCTAAGCAACATTTGCACAGCCCTACGAGTTTTTCTTAGCACCAAGGAAAGAATTATACTAGGTTGTGCAAATTATTTTTTTTTAAACTAATCCAACTTGAAAAATGCATCTACTGTATCTTAACTAACTGAAAACACAATGTAAACACAACCATAATTGGTACCATGTCCTTTTTCACATTTCATCCAGAAGCTAATAAAAGTCATAATCTATATGAATATTGTTTTATCAGATTTACTTTGGGATGCTTGCTTTTTATTTTAAAAAAAGATAGATAATATTTGTCTTTGATACATTGGATGCATAGCATAATTTATAAAACAGTATAATGAAATTAAAAAAAGTAACTTACTGAAGGTTGTAGAGTGCTAAAAGACAAATGCGACAAAAATGTCAAAAATAATTTTTTCTGCCAATTCATATGTTGTGCATGATTTTTATACACATCAATCACCTTCCCTGCCCCTCATTGCCACTTTCCAAAACTGAAGCATTTCTAACCCACTGGTGTCTTCTTGCAAAGAATGTGATTGAGTTCTCTGTACATTTTAGATGCCTTTTTTGGCTCCCGTTCAGCTTTACTATATCCTTTTTGAAATGTGGTGAGCAGATGCAGGCGTCTCACAAAAACAATTTGTACTGGAGAGAGAAGGGAAATTGTATCATTAGCAACCAGATGCAGCATTCAATGCTTTAAAAAAAAAAAAAAAAAACTATTATAGAAAAACCTGCATTACGGAGCAGTGGCATATATCAAACAATGTTCTTCCCCAAAACTGCAACAATCATTTTGTATTGCAGTGCTTTAGCTCAAAAAGAGCCAAATGCCCAGCTATTAAAGAATCAATATGATGATTTAAGCAAAACAACCTACGTACTTGAAAGCACACAGACCTAGGTAGCATTATTGGTAATTTATAATATACCTTAGGAAGAAGATTGTATAGGTCTTGATTATTTGCAAGTATGTATTTGCAGGGACATATGAAATGCATTCATATGCATTTCTAGAGATGCATAGGAAAACAACACCTAAAAATCCTGGGGGAGAAAATTCACCTTTGGAAAAAAGACTTTACACTAGTCAAACTGTAAATTTTTTGTAGGTGTACTACAGGTAGTCTACAGGTGGTTACACAACCAAGTTGCTTAACTGAATTTATGTCCAAGCCAAAAACAAGGGGACTTACACCTGGATTCAATATTCTGACAGTGGTCTAGGACTTTTCATCTATGCCATCCTCCAACCACAGCAACCCCCAGCCATAACATTAGATCTGAATCCTTCACAGCACATTCCAGCAACCTAATCATGGCATTCTTTTTCTCTAAAGAAGATTTCGGTATTATGCATTAAGACTTTGCAGCTTTACTAACATTTTTCTGGACCAGAAGTTCTTTTCAATAAAAGAACCATTCTGCATTACGTTAATCAAGTAAAGTAGGCCACAGGGGTTAATTAAAACAGTAAAAAAAAACAAAAACCCAGTAAAATCCACTCTCCATTTACTCCTCCCTTCATCACATTGGCCATCTTTATCTTTTAGTGGTTATTTACTATAATTTATTTGATTGTTGTGAACTACCCAAAGTCATTGAGGGTTGGGTGGTCTATTCTAACAATATGTTAGAATAACATACTGTTCTATTGTTGCTGTTACTTGTCTAGAAGCAAAGTACAACTACTGTTTGGTGCTCACTTGATGGAAGTGGGAAAAGGGACAGATTGAAAAATTCACTCTTTCAGCTCACCAGGAACTGGGCAAAAGATAACTTTCTACAAACTCAGAAATATGTTAATAAATAGGAAGTCATTCTTCTAACAACATTCTTGTTCATGAGCCATATATCCCCTAGAGAGCAGGATAAATACGACGAGGGTTGAGTGAATGGGAGCTATTTGTTTTGCCTCTGGGAGATACCTCTTCAATAATTTTGTTCCTAAATGTAAATCCGATTTAGAATCATTTGCCCTTTCTCTTTCTTTCCTCTATCCTTTCTTATGGAGAAAAGCCTACAACAATACTTCCCACCTGGCCTTCCATGTCCATTCTCACCAAGTACTCAGTCTACAGCAGGGGTGTCAAACTCAAGACCCAGGGGACAGATTCGGCCTGTAAGGTACTTAGATCTGGCTGGCAGGGCTATCCTGGAAATAGTGAAGGGCTGGCCCGTGGTGCTTCTGCCAGTAAAACAGAGCACGAGGCCATCCCAAGCTCTGTTTTCGCTGGCACAGGGTTGCAGGAGGCCGTGGCAATTGAAAAATGGATCTCGGGAGCCGCTTTCGCTGGCAGAGCACTGGAGCCACCATAGGCACCCCCGACACGAGACGCCAAGCTGGCCACGTCTATCTGGCCATGCCCACCCTGTCCCCCGGAGGTCAAACACAACCCTGATGTGGCCCTCAATGAAATTGAGTTTGACACCCCTGCTCCTACAGTTAAGGTCCCTGGCTGTAGATGCTTGAAACGCGAAGTTCTTCCTTCCTTGCCAAGCTCTTTCACTGGTTTGAGAGAGTAATAATCTTGTATAGGAACTGCTGTATACAGATAGTCCGCAACTTACAACTATTCGTTTAGTGACCAAAGTTACAATGACACAGAAACAAGTGATTCATGACCGTTATTCCCACTTATTACAGCATCCCCGTGGTCATGTGATCAAAATTCATACGGTTGGCAACTGGCACGTATTTATGTCAATTGCAGTGCCCCAGTGTCACGTGATCAACTTTTGCAACCTTCTGAGTCAATGGGGAAGCCAGATTCATTTCACAACCCTGTTATTAATTTAACTCTATTGCAGTGATTCACTTAACAACCGTGGCAAGAAAGGTCACAAAATGGGGCAAAACTCATTTAACAAACGTGTTGCTTAGCAACACACAATTTTGGGCTCAATTGTGGCCGTATGTCAAGGACTACCTGTATATAGTGCAATGCTTATTCACACAAAATAACTTTCCTGTTACTATTGTTTGGAAAGTTATTTAAATTTTATTTGAGGTCTTGGGCAACTAATTGTTCTGGAATGCTGCTTTATTTTGTGAAATGCTGCTATATTTTCTGTGGCAGAGGAAGACACAAATGAATGGGTAACAAAAATACAAAGTATACATACACAGTCGCATAGCAACTGCCTTTAGGTTCTTCATTCTTGTGAATGAAGACTTCCCCAAAGCAATAAGCAAAGCCTAATTATTAAAATCCCTAATTTGACACCCCCCCAGATGTGCTGGCAGTATAAAATGGTGAAAGTCTTCAAATTGTGGTCCCAAAACATCTGGAGACTGCCAGATGGGCCCAAGAGATTTGAAGATAGTAGAACAAACAGGCTAATTATCAAATATTTCTTTGCTGCCTGGAAATGCAACTCACATAATGGATATTTTCATTATCTGGAGTTATTTGTTTGGAAGATTTATATAGCTGCCCAATTCATATAATTATAACTCCAAATAACATATATTAAATAAAATTTAGAGTTTCTAAGCCAGGAGTAGGCAACCTCTAACATGTGAATCAGTGTTTGTGTTTGTATGTGTGTGTGAGGTGTATGTTCTCTGCAATTTACTTTGACCACTATTTTGAGTCAGGAAAAATGTCACAACCTGCAATTTTTTATTCTATCCACAGTTTGTTGGACAAGTCAAAATTGGCTTTATTGACTGTGCTGTTCACCAGTTCACACAACACACTAAGCTGAAGTAAGAAAGCTAACACAAACATTAGCACTAGTAGTGAATGCAGTCTTGAAGAATGGAAACACTAAAAGAGAATATTTGTAGTTCAGGGTTGAACTGTGGGGACCTTGGTGCTCTCTCAACTTGGTGGTTTTCTTGAACATGTTTTTTTACCAAACCAGATCTGTGCTAGAGAAAACTCTACTGCCTTCTAACACTGATGATGTTACCTAATAGGAGAATGAAATATCTGCAAAAAAAAAAACCCAACCCCATGAAACTCAGAGAGTAATGAAGATCCCACAATGGGAGCACCTCTTCAAATGCAGGCATTAAGCGTAACTAATTCAGGAATGATGAAGAAAGTTGCATTTTAAACCCAGGTTCATTGATTATCTATACCAGAGAACTCTCTTAAAACAAGTTTAGATTCAAACATTGTTACTGTTCTGGGGGGCGGGAATCCAACTGATAGTCTAGCCAAGACAGAGGGAACCAACTGAATTCTCTGCATACATTTTAAAAGCAGTACAAATACAAAAAGTACAATACAAAGTACAGCTTCATCTGGACGTAGACAACTTGCACACTTTGTATGCAAACCTGTTCAAGTGTAAAATAAAGGATGACCCTATTTTAATTTTTTTTTAAATTAAGCAACCAATAAATTGTCTGCTATTCTTGTAATCTGATGTTCTAAATCTGTTGGAAACTAAGTTCTTTGCTGTTACTTTTTTTGAAGAAAATATCTAGGTGAACTTTAAACAAGTGATTGATTTATTAATGGCAGGTATTTTGTGTTCCCAACTGAGACCAGCTCTGCTGAAAAGAAAATTAGTTCAGGAAAGTGCTGTGTCCACCAGGAATACCAAGATAGGATTGTGAGTGTAAATTTGGAAGAAAATGTTTGGAAGAAACACACACACAAACACACACAGAGGGAGGGAGGGAGGGAGGGAGGGGAGAGCATGCAGGCAACAGAATTTCATTTTTAATGTGTGCCAGTGTGCTCACAGTAAAAAAAAAAAAGGATATCTTACCTATCTTAATATTAAATTTCCTATTCTATGCTGATCACTATCCTGCCTCTGTTTCTTCTGTTCCTAGTTCCTGCCAGTTACCTGATTTCTTTCCAAGGTAAATAGGTGACAAAGCCTAATAGATTTTACACACCCTGAGTCTGTCCTTGTTCTGTGTTGAAATAAGGGAAAATGCTACTTCAACCATTGTATAACAAAGGATTATTTATGCCTATTTCATTCATGGTTTGGGGACATGATGAATGTAACACCATGAAGACCCAGTAGAAGACAAAAAAGGGGCAAGATTGTGCTGGGGTAGTTAGAACTGGGATATTGCCAAAGAATCAAAATTCACATTTTAACATGTATACAAGTCAGTATAAAATAATCATCTTAAGTCATAGCAGGAAATTGTCCAGTAAAACATATATCCAGTAAAACAATTTTAATAAGCATATCCAGTAAAACAATTTTAATAAGCTATTTTTGAACAGCAAAAACTGTTGCTTGAAATACTGTACATAAATGTATTTATCTGAGGGGGTATTTTTGCTATGAATTTTTACATGTACATCTTATCTTTTTCCCCATGGGCCCTTTTTATTTAAGAACAACCTTTTATGGAAACAAAATAACTTTCATAAAGTAACTTATGCACATTGTAACCACACAAATGCTGTCTTGTGGATTTTCCAAGTAGAAATAAAAGGTTTCACTGTACTGTATATTTGCTAAAATTTGCTAACAAAAATGCTGATGTTTCCTATTATAGCGAAACCAGAGATACTTAGTCCCTGATGTAACAGAAACAACAAAGACAGACTAGTTTTACCCAAAATAAGTTTGTTTGTTTTCTTTTAATATTATAGCATTGCATATAACACAAAGCTATGGTTTGTTTTAAAAGTGATTTATTGAACAAACGAGGTTTTTTTTTATATATAGGCTATTAATAATAATCATTTGTTTGGCAATTCTTAGGACTAGAATTACAGCACAATAACCGATGGTTAAATAAGCTAATGTTCATAAAGCAATGAAGAACTATGCTTTCAAACAGCGGTTTGTTGCTGATAAGAGACAATTATGATATTTCTGTGGCTATATTTGCTACCATGCTAAAGAAAAATAAATCTTATTATATACAGTTTAGGATATGAAACAGGTTCATATTTGCACACTCCTTCTAACTTGTGCTTGTTATGATTATAAAACACTCTTCTTTTGAGTTGTTTATTCTCTTCTCCTAGTTTCTGCCTTGGGTAAATAGAGTTATAGCTATTTTCATTTACTTGGTAAAAGGTGGGTGACTCATGAGGTTGCAGAGGCACAAACACCAAAGAACATGTCAGAATTGTTAGACGCTTTGAAGGACCAGCTGGTCTCCTCAGTTATAAAAATGTTGGGTTCAATAGGATAAATTCAAAAGGATGCAAAAATTGAAAAGCTTTTTTTTTTTTAATTACAGAATGGTTGGGTGTATGCAATGTACTTAACTTGGTTCCTAACATAAGAATATGCTGGGTCTCTGCAGTAAAATGAAGCATAAACTAACCAAACCTTATGACAGAGGCAACATGCTAAGCCAATCACAGTTACAAGATAAATTTAGGTTTAGCATGTTGTGCAAATGCAGTTAGTACGTCTTTAACTGCCCTGGTTAAAGGCATAGTGTGAACCCTGCTAGTAATGGTTTCAGATTTCTTCTATCAGCTAGTACAGCTAGCCTAGATAGCAATGATTCTAGATTTCTTCCATCCCCTGCGTAACAGTGGCTTTGTCCACTTCACATGCCAGCCCTGAAAGTGACCAGTCTTAAGCAGAGTAAATTCAATTCGTGCATTCAAGAATACTGGTTATTGCAATCAATTTTTAGAATGCACTGCTGCAAAATGGGTGTGATAGCCACCAGCTTAGATAAACATTATAAAGATCTGGCAAGCTCCCAGAGGATATATCCAATCCATTTATGTTTTGATAGTGCTAGTGAAATGAAAAATACATTTTCCAAAGAAGTAAACTTTGATGTTGGAAGCAAAGCAGTGAGATATAATTGATGTCATCCATGACTGAAATATTCCCAGAAGGCATCTGACCAGATACTGCTAAATATAAAATGCCATACTGGATATTTAGCATGCTTCAATCAGATCCAATGAGAGGGTTCTTCTCTTCCTCCAAGCTGAATTAGTGACTTGTGTTACAAAGAACACAGGAAGTAAAATATGAAATTCTATAGAATGCACCAGGGCAAGAATTCTCTAGCTTCTGTATTTCTACATTTACTGGAAAACTACAATAGTTCTAAGATCCATAAAGGGTAAAATGGTTCGTCCTTGATCGGTAATCTGATCAGATTTCAACATTTCTTCAGAAGCCTAATTTTCATCTAACAAGACATTCTTACAACAAAATGCCTTTTGCTACAATTAGAAGTGCACAATATTGGGTGAAAATAGAATAGAATAGAATAGAATAGAATAGGAATAACAGAGTTGGAAGGGACCTTGGAGGTCTTCTAGTCCAATCCCCTGCTTAGGCAGCTAACCCTATACCATTTCAGACAAATAATTAACCAATCTCTTCTTAAAAACTCCCAGTGTTGGAGCATTTACAACTTCTGGAGGCAAGTTGTTCCACTGATTAATTGTTCTTAACTGTCAGGAAATTTCTCCTTAGTTCTAGGTTGCTTCTCTCCTTGATTAATTTCCACCCATTGCTTCTTGTTCTGCCCTCAGGTGCTTTGGAGAATTATTCCCTCTTCTTGTGGCAGCCTCTGAGATATTGGAATACTGCTATCATGTCACCCCAGTCCTTCTTTTCATCAAACTAGACAGACCCAGTTCCAGCAACTGTTTTTTATATGTTTTAGCCTCCAGTCACCTAATTATCTTTGTTGCTCTTCTCTTCATTCCCTTCTAGAGTATCAACATCTTTTTTTACATCGTAGCGACCAAAACTGGATGCAGTATTCAAAGTGTGGCCTTACCAAAGCATTATAAAGTGGTATTAACACTTCATGTGCTCTTGTTTCTATCCCTCTGTTTATTCAGTCTAGAACTGTGTTGGCTTTTTTGGCAGCTGCAGCACACTGCTGGCTCATATTTAAATAATTCTCCACTAGGACTCCAAGATCCCTCTTGCAGTTACTACTATTGGGCAAGGTACCACATATACTGTACCTGTGATTTTTGTTTTTCTTGCCTAAATGTAGAACCTTACTTTTTTTCACCATTGAATTTCATTTTGTTAGTTAATGCCCAATGTTCAGGAAATTTTCCCTTCGTTTTCCTGCCAGTTCTTATCCAATCTGACGAAAGAGATTTCAAAATGTATTTCAAAGAGTAGAGATTTCAGAGAGTTTTGAATTGGATTGTGCACTAATTTTCCTTTGCACTAATCTGCAACATAGTCATTCCTGTTAGCAAGAGATACCCTATGTCCGCATAGGCTCGTTTAGACTGTCATCATCTAAACTAATTCCTGGCTTCAGTAGATTATTGACAGGGTATAGGCTTCTTTAAATCCTGTGCCCAGAATGACATTTTCTTTGTGGAATACCTGAAGTTCATATTAACTGATGGGTTGTATTGTAGGATTCAGGTTATCATGGTTTATTTAGGCATAGTATGCTGTTTGAACCCAACTATGCTCACTCAGTTTGCCTGGATTTAGCTTTAGATGTTATACAAGCGCAAACATAGTATGCTAATCTACTCCAACATTTTTGGGAAAAGAGAACATGCTTAGGCATGTCTGCAAAATGGCTGCTGAGGAAAGGGGACAACCTGCTTATTCCAAAAATAGTTGCCCTGGGAAAAGCTAATCATAAGCTTGAATGCTACTTGTCCCTTTCCTGCAGGGCGCTCACTTCCATCCCTGTTTACTTTTGTTCTTTTTCTGAGCTGCCAGAAAGCTTTCCAAATGAATTCCCATTATTTCCCTGTTCTAAAAAAAAGACCAAGTTTCCCATTGGATCCCATGGATGTTCTTGGAATCAGATAAGATGCTACAGGCTAGTACTGTGCTTTGTAGCATGGCAGGTTCTCATTTTTTTTTTAATTAAAATGTATGCTTTTGATACAAAAAGCTCAGGTGGGACAGGAAGTCTGATAGGCGCCAAGAAAAATACCTCCAGGCACCCTACTGGAAATCCCATTCATTGTGTTGTCTTTGCAGATAGCTGCTCCACTAAGCAAGGATGTGACTTGCTTCATCATTGCAGTACAGTAATGCTGAATTACTGCTAATGAATTACAAGAGCCATACAGCTACTATATTATTACGCTAGAATAATTGTGCATTGTTGTTCAGTTGCCTTGCACTCTTCTTATTTAATTATGACAACCTATTTGTTGGTTCATGTATCGCAGTAAACTCTTACTTGTCTAAACACTGTGATGGAATAGGCTGCCATGGGCTGAGTTCTCACCAGATCTTAATCTAAAACCCATAGTAACCACCAATATTCCATGCACAGATGGACGTCCTCCTCCCCCAATACGAGGGCTTGGAGCTGGTTTTCCTGACTGTCATTGGTGCTGTCCTTCGTTCAGACACATTTCTCAATTTTGGTTCCCTGAGAAAACACACCCTTCATGTGTTTTAGCAACACATTTTGACATACAATATTCCTGCCAGCTGATCATATGATAGGAAATTAATCTCTCCAGAGCAGCAAAAACCACCAAAGTTGATTGTTAAGGGCTTTGTATTATTATTTTTGCCCATAGGCAGCAACTTCTTGGATGCAGGCAATCTTCTCAATTTTTAGAACACTGAGATCACCTTTTTGGCTCAGGAAACAATCGCCAACCATTGTTTTCACATGCCCATCTTTTCTTTTAAAGTTGTGTGGATATTCTCCCAGCTATCCACCCCTCCTTTATTAATTGCAGGGAATGCATTCCTAGATGGATACATTTCAGCAGCACAAGGTGCCCTCAGAGGGCTGCTTCCCAGACTCTCCTCCACAAAGTGGGAGGAAATACTACGGACAGCCTCAACTTACTACTACAACTGAATTGAGTAGCATTTCTGTTGCTAAGCAAGGCGATAGTTAAGTGAGTCACACTCGGTTTTGCAACCTGTTTGCCATGGTTGTTAAGTGAATCACTGCAGTTGTTAAATGAATCACACGGTCATAAAGTAAATCTGACTTCCCCTGTTGGCTTTGCATGTCAGAAACTGGCTAGGAAGGTTACAAAGGAACACATGTTCTTGAAATGTTGCAACTGTCATAAATATGGAGTCACCTGCCAAGAACTTGAGTTTTGATCACATGATTTTGAGAGTGTTGGGATAGTTGTAAGTGTGAGGACAGATTGAAAGTCACTTTGCTGTAACTTTGAACAACAGCTAAATGAATGGTTGTAAGTCAAGGACTATCTGTTCAACATGGCATAACTAAATAGCTGTAGAATTTCTCAGTGAAGAGAAATTGTATGCCATCCGGAATCACTTTTTGTGAGATGGGAAGCCATATACATTTGATCAATAGATAAATAATTAAATGAATAGATTATGAATATGAAGCAATATTACTCTCTCAAAAATAACACCATTCCAATGGTTAAAAATACTATCTGCAATCTTTAATTATAAAAATCAAGGAACCCAATGAGAAAATGGAACTGAAATTACATATAAAGATCAAGCTAATGACAACAGCTACAACAATCAGTTTTAAAATTGAAGGTGAAACCATTGAAGATAGCTTTCAACCTTTAATCCAACGTTCCGCAGCAAACATTTTCCAGTTGCCAAGCATAACCATTTCATCAAGAAAACATTATAGTTCATGTCCAAGCTGAAATTATGTTGGGAAAACAGACAAAAAACAGTTTTCAAAAACTAGAAGAGACTGATATTTAAATTGCCTCCAATGAAGGCTGGGATGAGACAAAGGCATTGTCCTGGATCATATTTTTGAAAATAATTTTTGCCCTGTGGTTAGAAGCTTGTGAGGATTAGGATTAATTGATTGGGATTAATTTAATTTGCTTTGACTGGTGAAACATCTGAAATAATAACAACAATAAAGAGCAATATTTTTTAGTATCAGCAGAAAGAAATCCTCCCTTCATTAAGTATGAAAATTATAATTACAATATAAGTAATGTATAATTACTGCTAAATTATTGTGTTATTCCTGTGATTTCAGTCAGGACAGTACTGCAAAGAGGTCAGGAGGTCAAACTCATGTACAAAGGTCAGTTTTCATCCTTCCCTTATCCTAATACTCTAATTTTTAGCCATAGTCTACGATGATGTAGTAGATTTCGCGTTGAGAACTCAGAATTTTTCTGTGGCCATTTTTATCAGGCTTACTGTTTGTAAGGGCAGATTTTGCCTATCCTTCCCATTTTCTAAATAAAATACCTTCTTCCCCTCAACCTTCCTTGTAATGTTGATGAGGGAGGGGCAATCTTTGAGTCCCCTATTCAACAAGTTAGGAACAAATATGATTTGGTTCCTAATTATTTTAATATAACATGTATTCTAGTCCTGAAGGTTGAATTTCACCTGCTCCTTGATTCTTTGAAAAGATGGTGCCAAGTTGTGAACTTTGGATTTTCCTCAGGCGCAATATAATGGTAGTAAAATAATCAGTTGGTTTCATGGTTGGTTGCACAGTTAGCTAGAGGTTTAGACTGAATTTGGCATTTTTATCCATCTATAAAATACTTCCTGAGGTTCTGGGATAGGCAGGTGTTATTGTTGGAGGGTGTTAAAGGTGTCATCACAGGATGTAAATTGTTCCATGCAAAGCAGCATTTTGCAACTGTCTCATTATAATTTTGTCCATGAGGAAGGAAGGAAGGAAGGAAGGAAGGAAGAAAAAAGAAAGAATCTTTACCAACCTGATAACATTTCATCTCTCTTAATCAACAAAATAATCTTATCTTCTTTTGAATACAAAAATATGAGTTTGTTCTGATTGCTCCAATATGTCTTAAATTATAGAAAAGGACCTCAGTAGTCAGTCCTTACAACTGTACAAGGCATAGCTAGAAACTAAGGAGGGGAGGCGTGACGCCTTCAATAGCTGGAGCACTACACATAGATATTTTTATGCTGTTCAAACGCTATTAACCTCTCATAACTTACAATGGAATCATGTTTCTCAAATCATGCTCAAGAAAAACAAAAACTCCACATGGAATCCTGTGGCAAATGGATTGTTAAACATTTTTCTGGTTGGGGGAGGGGTGGGGTGGAATAATTTCTGTTGTGCCAGACATTTCAAGGACTTCACAGATTGAAGGGGCTCAGTGACCATCACTGAGCCCAACAACCACTGTTGTTGGGCTGCAACATACGGAATAGTTGGCTCCCTTTAGCTGATCTCAACATGAACATATCCACTTCATTTTCTGGCCATCAGCCCAGAAAATAGTATTTGGGTACACCCTTTGGAGGTTTGGGAATTAAGGATTTCTTTGAATCCGGCTAGTTTCTGATGACTACTGTCCAAGTCATTATCTTGGCAAGCACATGGAAGTGGTTTGCCTGCTTTCTTCCAATGTTTTTATATATATGATTTAATGTTAACAATTTACGCTCTGATTGTTCAAAGAAGATTCTGTGGAAACCTGGGGAGAACTTCATTGGGTTGTACAAAGCATTAGGGAAGAAAAAAAAACCCCAACCCTAAGGCTGATCCATGATGGATCTTTTATCCATGACAGGATTCATCAGCGTTTGGCATCATCAGTGTTAAGTTGCCTGTCCCTTGAGTCTCCCCACAGGCATAAATATACAAACCAAATGTCTGCCTGCACCCCCCCCCCTCAAAAAAAATTCAGATCGATAGTTCTCCAGGCATTAAGCAGGCCACGGGGGAGCTAAAAGCTTACTAAGGCAGTTAGAAATCTGGTATGAGTTTCTGACTTGCTTAGAAGCACAAGAGCAATTCTAGGAAGTACCTCCCTCTTCATGTTGCAAGTTGCAGACTGGATTTGTGTACACGCATCCTATGTGTGTGTCCCCACAAAGTCTGCTTAATCATCAAGGTGGCATCCAACGCACACCTTATTTAGGCATAAGTCCTGCTGAGTTGCATCCAAATTGCCTTTAAAGGCTAAGGAACAGGTGAAGAGATTTCAACTAATTTTCATACTGCAAGTAACATTATCTCCTATGAGTTTCTGAATAGAGTTTTTAAAGCAATTATCTAGAAATGGACAGTCCATACAGGTATTCCTTGATTTATGACAACTGAGGCCCAAAATTCCAAGGCCAAGCAAGACAGTTGTTAAGCGAGTTTTGCCTCATTTTATGATCTTTCTTGTCACGGTTATTAAGTGAATCATGCAGTCATTAAGTAAATCTGGCTCCCCCCTTGACTTTGCTTGTCAAAAGCCAGCTGGGAAGGTTATAAAAGATACTCACATGACACCAGGATGATGCAACTGTCATAAATACATGCCAATTGTCAAGTGCCCAAATTTTGATAACATGACCATGTGGACACTGCAATGGTTGTAAGTTTGAAAAGCAGTCTTAACTTAAGTCTCTTTTTTCAGTGTCATCGTAACTTTGAGTGGTCACTCAATGAATGGTTTTAAGTTGTATGTTTTATGCTGTTTGCATCAAACTACCTTTGTGACAGAACTTCACAGCCATTAAAAAGCAAACTTATACAAGAAGGATGACAAGCAGCTGGCAAAGCAGCATCAATTGTTTCAAATACTGAATGATGATCTAAGGAAAAGCAATTACACACAGTCATTCTATGTTGATTTGTTTGGCTAAGCATTAACTTCCCAAATAATTGTGAAATTCAAGTCTTGTACATTGAAAGTGTTAATTTTCAGGTGGGCAATCAAAAGTTTGTTTTTTTATTTTATTGCTAATTTTCCAACAGTGCTGATTTGCCACTCTTAATCAGGAGTTCTGAGATTTAAAAAAAAAAATAAGTTCCATGATCTGAAAAAAATGTTTCCGCATGATCTGTGTTATCTATATATAAAGGAACTTTCCAGAGCTACTGGAAATAGTAATGTGAACAATTAGCAGAGACTAGGGGTTTCAAATTCGATTTCATTGAGGGCCCATCAGGGTTGTTTTTGACTTCAGGAGCGTGGCCAGGAGACGTGGCCAGCTTGACATCACTCATGTTGGGGGTGCCTGTGGTGGCCCGAGTGCTTTGCCAGCAAAAACAGACTCTCAATCTCCATTTTCAGCTGGAACGGCCTCCTGCAGCCGCGGCCCTCCCAAGCTGTGTTTTCGCTACAAATGGGGTTGCAGGAGGCCATTCCAGTCAAAAACAGTAATTGGGAGCCTGTTTTTGCTGGCAGAGGCACTATGGGCCGGTCCTTCACTGTTTCCAGGGTGGCCCCATGGGCCAGTTCTAAGCACCATGTAGGCCGGATCCAGGTCCTGCGCCTTGAGTTTGACACCCCTGGCATAGCCAATCCAAGAAAAGAGAGTTTGGTTATTCCAGCTTTAACTCTTTTATCTATACAGTACAATGGCATCAGAATAGAGAGGGAAAGTAGAATACCAGTGATTTCTCCTCAGTTCTGCATCATTAAAGAAACACCATGATGGAGTTAAAGGCCCACAATCAGGACTACTAGTATTGCCTTTACTAACTGAGGCAGCCACATGATATCATGATTTATGACCTCATTGCATAATGAGATAAATTCCAGTCCCAATTACTGTTGTTAATAGCTGTAGCATATAGGAGATTTGGCCATTTCTTTGGAGAGGTAATGACACTTAATTAATTAATTACATTTAGAGTTGCCCAACTCCATAAGATCAGGGGCAGGTAGTATTCCCAATCAAGAGCTGGTTTGGTGTAGGTGTTAAAATGCAGGATTAGAAACCTAAGAAACCATAAATTCTAGGGTGATTTGGGGGCACCCATTATCTCTCTGCTCACCTCACTTCACCTGGTTGATGTAGAGAAAATAAGAGGCAGGAGCACTATTTACACTAAATTTTGTGCCCAATGAAGGTGGGATATAAATCAAATGATAAATCAATCCATAGTATGTCAGGAAAAAAAAAATCCAATTTAGCGTATATTTGAAATTTCTTCATTAAGGAACACTACATTAAATGCTCTTTCTGTAGCCTGAAATAGAGCAGCTAGATTTTAATATTACCACTTTATCCTCTTGCATCTCCTACATCTGGATGTTGCTTTCATGTAGACACAGACAGGATAAGCTGGCTGCAGTAAGCACGGCTTTCTGTGATCATTGAAATGACCGTATCAAGTTCATATGAGAGTGCCTAGATTATTACTACAAATTATTTTAATGTTGGTCCCAGAAAAATACAAAATATTGGTGCATGGGAAAACAGCACATTGGTGCATGGGAAAACAGGTTAAAATGAAACAGTAGACGTAGGATGATGGAAAAAGAATCTTTTCTGTTTGGCCATAAAATAAAGCATGACTTTTAATTAATGAGTAACAAGGGAGAAGTATCTGCAGGCATTTGGTCTATGTTCTTGGAAGAGTTTAAGGTATGTCCTGACAAGATTTTTACCATGCAATTGTCCAGTCTCACTCAAATAATTTTATGGGAAGGTCAAATTGTTGTAGTCTCCCATCTGTAATCCTCCTGTGTTTTCCCATCATTCCATTTGCTTTTTTGTCTTCTTACCATAATAAGGAAGGATGGGAAAGCAGCAGAGCTGCACTATGTCCTTTGACTGACAGGGATGGGAACTCTCTGTCTGAAGCTACTCTAGATCTCTTCTACAGATATGAAAGTTCTTACTCAAAAATCACTTTCCTTAACACATCTGTCTCCTCTTCCTTGCTGGCCTCTCTTCCTTTGTCTTCAGTCTCATGCATATGTTTGTCTTTAAGAGAGACTCAGTCTGTATTTCCAGTTGACCACAATGTTATAAATGGTGGAATAGGCTAGTGGTCCACTGACCTCTGGGGTGGGGGGGAGACACACAATATCATCACAGGTGATCCACAAAGACTTGAATGAATGTTATCATTTAAATCTTGAGTTACATCTTAGTGGTCCATGGCCACAAAAGGAGGTCCACGATGAAGAAAAGATTGATTGAGAATCACTGGAATAGGTTATTTCCAAAAATGCACTTTTTAGTGTGTTAGCTTTCTAAAAGAAGTATTTTTTTCCTTCTAATATTTTAAAAAATGTTTGTAGGAACAGATGATTTATTTGGAATGGATATCTATGGAGAATGTCAATCATCCAGGTCATGGTTGCCCCAAAGATGCTTTGTTCAAGTGGCAACTGGACTTCTTCAGCCCTCAGTTTCTTGGATGAGAAGCGAAACATCTTCAAAGAAAAATCAGAAAGTCCAGTTGTCTCTTGAAAAAAGCACCTTTCAGACATTTGGAATGGATGTTTTATTTCTTTGTTTCTTTCTGCATTCTTTCAGCCCCAACAAATGGGGTTTATTCCTACAACAAATGGGGCTCCTCTGAGTTTAGGATCTAAAGTTCTCTAAAGACACTACTGGCCTTGGACCTGATCCCCAGCTCATCCCATGGTGAACAACTGGATGAAATGGCTTTCTTCATTCATACTGTGCGTGAGTACACCCAACATGTTAAATATTAAATGTAGATTTAGCAACACTACATTTAATCACTACAAAGCAATCATATTATAGCTTAATATGATAGCTTGATTCACAGAACATATTAAGGCAAATCTTAGGTGCTCGCCGCTTGTTGAACTATCAACTGCCCAATCCATTGAAAATGCAAATGAACTGCAAAATCTAGTAATAAATGTCAAGGAATTCAAAATGAAACTAAGATTAAAGAAGATCTTAACTAATGACAAGAGCAGGCCTAACAATAAATCTTAGAACTGACAGTGAAGTTATTGAAGTGATGAAGAGCTTCACTTTTTGGGCTCAACCATCAACCATCAGAAGAAGAACAAGCTGTCAAGAAAAATGCCACAGATTAGCATTTAGTAGAGCAGTCACGAAGGTCTTGGGGAACATATTCAAACGTGATAGATATATCTTTTACCAACAAATATCAGAATGATTCAAGCCACAATGTTCTCTATGACAGTTTATGAAAGTGAAATCTAAACTTTAAAAAAGCCCAACAGGAACAGGAGAAGACTTCTCTTCTGAGAACACCGTGGGCAGCCAAGAAAACAAACAAATAGCTCATTGAACAGATCAACTCAGGGTTTTCACTCAAGGCACAAATTATTTTACTTTAGACACATTCTCTGAAGACCTAGCTCTCTGGAGAAGACCTTAATGCTGGAAAAAGTGGAAGGGAAGACAGCCAGCAGCAAAGTGAATGGACTCAGCTAAAGGGGGCAATGGGACCACGGTTGGAAGACTTGAAAGGTTAGAGAGAAAATATAGCTGCTAACACTGGCCACTGACTTGATGTCACATAATCACACATTCTTCGAACAAGTAGTCCTTGACTTACAACAGTTCATTTAGTGACTGTTCCAAGTTACAGTGACACTGAAAAAAGTGACGCATGACCATTTTTCACCCTTTTGACCACTGCAGCATCCACCTGGTCACGTGATCAAAATTCAGCTCATGTTTATGACGGTTGCAGTATCCCAGGATCTTGTGGTCACCGACTCTCCGACAAGCAAGGGGAAAGCCAGATTCATTTACTATTACAGTGACACTAAGGTAAAAACTGCCATGGTTCACTTAACAACCTTGGCAAGAAAGGTTTCAAAATGGGGCAAAACTTCACTTAAACAAACCTCTGGCTTAGCAACAGAAACATGCTCAATTGTGGTCATAAATCGAGGACCACCTGTACTTTACTGCAGTTTCTCTCAACCTCCACAACTTTTAAGATGTTCGTTGGCTTCCAACAGCAAGTCGGCTGGGGAATTCTGGGAGTTCAAGCCCACACATCTTAAAAGTTGCCGAAAGTTGAGAAACGGTTGCTTTCATGCTCATCTCTGCCAGGCATTTGGACACAGAAACGAGTTACGTAACTAAACCGAGTAAGAATGAAGCGATCTCTCCTCCATTTGCGCACTCCCCCTCCCCCGACTTGAGGTCCCCATCCTCCCGGGAAAATGAGGACTTCCAGGGTCCCCCCATTCAGGGCTTATCAAAAAACTCCCACTGCCCCAAGAGTCAAGTCCCGCATTATCTCGTTTACTTCGGAGCGTTTGCTTTGGGGCAAAGACGTTTTCTCCCTTTTTTACAGCCGCGGCTGACTCAAACCTGAGCGGTCAGGGGACCCTGGAAGTCCGTACTTTCCCAGGAAGATCCCAAAGGTTCGGTTTTTCTTTTCTTTTCTTTTCTTTT
>JAEANM010003636.1:0-22060 GCA_017656035.1 Myanophis thanlyinensis
TGTGTGTCTCTCTCTGTGTCTACACGTACACAAGCACACACCTAATTACATTGCAACTATTAAAAGAATTTTTTTTTTCATATTTATTGCAGCCTTTGAATAATTCTGCTTTGCTGAAAATAGCCAATATATTAATAATTCCTTTTGTTCCTGGTTTCTATTTAGCAAGGACAAATAAAGAAATGGATAGAAAATTAACCTTGGGACTTTTTTTCAATGCACACACACATATATATTACTTGTTAGACAGCTTGGAAATTTAACCTGTGACTTTATCTCATGCAAAGGCTAGCTTATTTCAGTTTCATTTTTAGTTCATGTTGCCTGTCAGAGATGGCCACAATATCTCATTAGAATTCAAGGCGGGATGAGGCTGTGTAGAGACTGCTGTGTATATTATGCATACAAAGTCATTGTTCAAAAGATTTCTCCTGCCTATTCCCTTGTAACACCTCTGTACTTGAAATGTAATGTTGTCGTGTGCCTATGCCAATCAGAAAATGGAGTGATCATAACCTTTTTGCTTGTGTTAAAGGATAAAAAATAATACCTGTTTATCGTCACTGGATTAAATTAATGGACTAAAATACCCTTTTAAATTACTAGATACCATAAACTGTAGATAATTATAAATGATGTATTTTTTTAAAATGCAATATACACAGTAGATAGTACAGTGCTTCCATTTTGATTCCACAAGAGTGTTTTACAATGCAGAGGAATCTATATGACGTGCCAGTCAACAACACCTTAAAGCATTCATATCTATCTCTGGGATTGTGAATCTGGCCCTGTGTTCCTGAAAAAGACATGGTTGCTTTAAAGAATTGCAGACAAGGGCTGCATTCATGTTTCCAGGGGTTTATGCCCCCATTCATACACACTTTTAGAAGTAATAAATAATAGTGTAACAGCTTTCTTCATGTTTTGCAAAGTTTATGTTACAAATTTTGTATGTATGTGTTGGGGGAAGGTCTTTAGAAACTTGAAATTCCAAGTCAGACATAAATAGAGTCCAAGAAGCAAATAAGGCAGTTCATACATTTTCAAAAGTGTAGACTGAACTAATGAAATGCTGAAACATTTTGAGGGAAGATGCTTAGAATACATATTAAGCTGCTCACTAAGGGGACAAAAGAATGACTTATTTCTTTGCTTTTATGCTGAACTGACCATGGCATTGAAAGAGACTTTGGTATCTATGTTTCTCTATGGTATATGTATTTTCAAACATTTGAAACATGCTTTAAAACAAAATTACACAGCTTAATTTTCTGAAAAATAGGTCTTTCACAACCTTGTTCTATCAACTGGTTATTTTCTCCCCCCAAAATGGTTTTCCATTGGCAAGATATTGGCCATCTTTTAATTCTCCGACATCAGTGCTTTATTTAAGACAGATCATTTTCTGCTAAGACAGGAAAACAATAGAACTGCCCATCTCAGTGCCATACAGTTTATGTGGGCAAAAAGAAATGTTTGATTTATTCCTGAAAAATGCAGTGTAAATGTGTAAATGCTCTGTAAATGCTCTGTAAACCAAATAGAGGATACAATTTTTAAGTTACTTTATCAAGTTTAATTCAGCAGTTACTAAAATGTTATATGGCCAAAATAAGTCTCTCATTCATAGAGAGTTCAGTATAAAGTTGAACTACCTACATTTATGCATTTATGCATCATATACTTTTATACCAATTAATATGATCATGCAAATCAACTTACAATTTTCAGTTTAAGTTTTTATAGTTTAATGATACTGATGAATATGTCAAAAAAGCTTTTTTTTTTCTTTTGCTAAATTAAATTTTCTAAAATAAAATATGTCTTTTTTCAGCCACAGTGCTTTTATCAAACTATCCAACAGGATAGCTCAAACTTAATCCATGAATACTGTACCATTTGCAGCTGTTTACCCTGATAGTTTAAGTCTTTTTTCTCACATCAGAATGGGAATAATTCTTTGGAAACCCTTACTATCATTTTTTAAAATCCTAAATCAGTTATGTCATCAGAAAATTTAGACTCTTCATTGTTCATCCATAGTTAAGGAGCACCAATCCCTAAATACATTACTGTATTTAGATTGATAATTTATGGTTCTTCTTTGTGAGAACTATTTATCTTTTCTCTCTGTTGTCCATTTAAAATTTGCAACTGTATCTGAGATTTTTTTTCCTGTGTGTCTTTGTCAAAAGACCTTTAAAATTCCTTGTAAATAATACTAATCCTATTTCTATACATGTTCTTATTGAAACTCATACAAGTGAGTCGTTGGGACAGGACTTACTTCAGTAGAAGCCATAATTTTATTTTTCAAAAGGAATCTGTTTTGGCTTATATATCCCCCTCCATATGTCTTTTTTTGTGCATTTTTGATTCCTGTAATAGGCTGCCATGTTCTGTTGCATACTTATACTTATGACCTACAAGCTTACATCCCAGCCTTATTTGACAATATTATTATAATGGTTATACATCTTCAGCTGAAAATCTTTTCGAAAAGGATCAATTTCCAAACAGCTATCTTCTCAGGAAGTAGAAATAACAGAAAACATTAATCATTTTCAGTAACTTTCAGAATATTAAAATTCAATCCAGTATTGAATTTTAAAATCATAGTTGTCCTCTTCTTCTCTAGACTCTCTTATTTCTATTCTGTCCTCCTGATCAATCCCTGTTATAAATAATATAATATTTATTTAGAATTACATTCAA
Organism: Myanophis thanlyinensis; assembly: GCA_017656035.1. NCBI lineage: Eukaryota > Metazoa > Chordata > Lepidosauria > Squamata > Homalopsidae > Myanophis > Myanophis thanlyinensis. Next base: position 2,719 of record JAEANM010003636.1, read on the forward strand.
TCAAACAGGTGCATTTTCCAAAAGATTTTTATGTTAGGGGCCCTGAGTGTTAGAAAACAAGCAAGAATTGGGCAAAGCCAGAAAGGAATGTGAAAAGTATGGAAAAGCTTTGCATGAACTCCACAGTAAGAGAGAAGTTGATGCTGTCCTGTGTTTTCACTTCTCAGTGATGATGGACATTTCTTTTATTAATAGTTACATGTGAGTTAACAGCATCCCCCTTGCAGATGCCCCTTACTCACTCCAACATTCTCTACCAATGAATATAAATGACTAATCTAATCAGTTTCCCTTAACCACCTCACCATCTCTTATCCTGAAATTGAAATGCCTCCAGCAAAATTTATTTCAGTGCTGACCCCTACCCATTCCGACATACCTTATTTTGAATTCTAATACCAGTTCTCTCTTGGCTCTTATTTATAGCCCTTTTTTTTCTATTGTGCTTATCACCATAATGTCTTAGTTCTTCACATAACTTAATGAACTTTCTCTCAAAATTCAGTATGATCTAATCCCTCATTGCTATTATCCTGATTCCATAGGTAAGGATCTGTGGTATGCAGACCCTGTGCTTTGGCCAATTTACGCAGAGAACTCATGGCAAAACCAGTAGTGTGGCCAATTGTATTCTGAGCTCTAATTCAACGTCTTCTGTATTATTCCACATACAAATAAACATGCATCCATGTGGTTTGCCTAATATTTTGTAATCTGACAAAAAGAGGCTGCATCATTCATTAGAAAAATACTCTTGCATGAGCAACCTGACCTTTTAGTAATCTTGCCTGAGGTTCTTAACATATCTGAGGATTCTTCAATTTATACAAAGTTCAGCAATAGACAGTGTAGCTCAGTCATCCAAAAGTAAAATTTATTTTTAGGAAAAGAATGAGGCGCTCCAAACGCTTATTATAAACACGTACATGAAAGATATTTGTATTATTTGCACATGAGAATGCAACTAAGTGTACATGTGTTATGGAGTAACTACCACTGTAAAATATGGAATTTATTTCTGCTCTGATAAAAAGTTGCCTTTATATATATCAGCTACATTTGTTATTGTTCTCCTGCCTTCATTAGTCACCAATTCCCTCTTAAAAGATCCTAAATGAAAAGTGTCATACTGTGCTTCATTGTCACATTACGTGGTTTACTTTAATCTCTAGAAGTAAACACAATTTCACTGCTTTGAACAAAGATGCATAATATCCATAGTAGAAATTTAGGACTATTGTAACACTTAACAGTAGAGTAGTTCTTCACTCATTTTATTCTTCATATAATTATGTGCCTGAAATTAAGAGGTTTTGTTATGGCAAATGCCAGTTTTTTAAAAAAATATGAAGAAATGCTTACGGTTTTCACAGAGATGAGTTGCTTGCGTTTCTAAACACCCAATACCCTCCATTCTTTGAACAGTGTACAAGTCTGATAAATATCTAAGACTAAGCAGGGCAATCATTTTACAATCTTCTATCCTAGAACACAGAGAATGTATCACATTTCGAAAGGAAAACAGAACAAAATTCTCATTTCTGTGGTGTTTAATTTGAAACCTATGTTAATGATCATCTCACTTTTAATGCCATTGGAAGATGACGAAAAACACAAAGAAGCATTGTGTTTTTCAACACATGGCCATCTCTTCAATTGCATATTCACAAAGCTCTTTCGGGAAGAATGCATTTATAACAGCCTTATGGTGGGGCCCTGGCAATAATAACATCTCAGTAGGCAGAATTACTTATAAATGGAGGTGTCCAGATAGGTGGTGCTGGCCCTGAACACTCAATTAAGGGGAGTTTTCCTTCCCCCACCCCTTAACACATTCCCCGTGGTACATTAAATTTTACTGATATGTAATAGCTTCATCATTGCTGGCCTTGATTTTATTAACCTAAAAGGCTAAAGAACAAAAGACATATATTGCTGACAGGTTAAAAATACCTTAACAAAGGTATTGTTAACAGCTCCTTAGAATATGCAGCAAAGCAAGTTGCAGTACTTATTCCAGGAAATATTTGTTGTTTTGGATTCAGTAGTTTTCTTTGAAAGATATGTTGAGGGTTTTATGCTATCACATTCTTATTATATTAAAGACTTCTAAATTTGTTTCCAGTTGTGAAATTGATCCTCCCCCTCTCCCAGAACTATTAACTGTGAAGTACTATATAATGATACAGTTGTGATAACCAGCAACTTTGGCCTACAAGCTTATCTATAAATATTTATCTGATTATCAATATCAAAGCATGTGGGTTATGTGCATGTGTTTCTAAATGTGCAATTGTTTATATTGTTTTTTTTATTCCTCTTCCTGACTATAGTTTTCACATACAGAATCCATCACTTTCAAAATTATTGCATTTCTCTTACTGCTCTTATTGCTCTTAAGATTTCAGTGAGCCTAGATTTATTTATATTCTAATTTGGAAAATGTATAAAGGGCTTGGAATTAAGCTTGGGTCAATTGTAAGCTGTTCCTAATTTCTAAAATAAGATGGAATACCAGTGTCAGACTTGCTTATAGGTAATTCTTTTTCATCTGGTAGCCTTCTCATCTAATCCCTCAACTCAGAGAACTCTGGACTGATTCCAGTCCTTTTTGAAGGGCAGCTTTCACAAGTAGATGCTGTTCAAACCTCTGTTCTTTTTTTCACCGGCCGAAACTGGAAGTCTACAAGGTTACATTTTGTCCCATGGACTATAAACATTTATATGAAAGCACTGAGAGACTTTGGGTATTTATTTAATTTTTGAAGGAGGCTGGGGTGGATGGCCAGAGATTTGAAATCTGAAAGTTTTCTGAAAAGATATGAATTTCTATGTTTTGTTAAAAATGTAACAAAATTCACAAATCTTTATGGAAAAGAACTTATAATTTAAATTAAAATATATATTTAAAATGCATTGACTTGGGAGAGAGTAAAACATGCAGATTTGACTGTCAGTCAGAATACTTTTTCAGTTTTAAAAGTTTGGTTTTGAAATGGTACTAAATGAAGATTATGAGAGCCAGTTTGTTCTACAGGTTAGGTCACCAGGCTAGAAACCAGGAGACCATGAATTCTAGTTCTGCCTTAAACATGAAAGCATAAACTATAAATGCAGATTATGTACCTGGACTATATATATGAAGGAAAATAAACATTCTTGAATTCAAGTGGGTGGTTAGACTTGGAGTGTTTGTCAGCATATTACAATTCTAGGCTAAATCCTCTCTTGACTCTGCCCTCAGTTCTTTTTCTACATATCTCCTTTAAAATGCATTGCAAGAATTGAGTCTTGAGGTGATTAGGCCATGTGTGCTATCTGATAGGCTTCTTGATTCAGGAATGTGTGGAACACATGCAGCAGATGGCCAAAGCCACCTCCTTCTTTTCAAGTAGGAACTCTGAATCCCAAACAACTCCTATCTTGTGCACTACTCTTGAAAGGACAAGTACTACCTCATAGACAGGAAATTACTAGATCTGGGAGGCCTTAATTTCCACAGATAATTTGATTTTGGTAGAATTGAACTGGAACACTGAAACAGGACCTCAACAGTCTCATGTAGATGGCCTGGATTGAAAGATATTCTTGGGTATCTAGAGCATATTGATAATACTCTAGGCTGATGGATGATTTCACCTAGTGGCTTCATAAAGATATTAAACAGGAGGAAGTAGATATAATAACCCGCAGCATTCCATCTAAGAGGAATGTCTATTTTCTTGCCAATAATAACTGGAACTGATATAAAAATTGTCCTTCAATTTCTAATACCAAGCAGCTGGTTAAGAAATATATTGTTGATGGAACTGAAAGTCACTGAGAGATCAAGGAACCATTTTGACTCTACCACACTCATCAGCAAGTGTGATCAAAGCACTCTCAGTACTGAATGCTAGCCTCAAACCTGAATGAAATGTATCCAGGTAAATAATTCTAGTTTTCTCTGAAACTGCAAGTTGATGATATCACACACCTCCCAATAAGGTTGGAGATAGATCGGCAGATGTCTAAAATTGTTGGATTCCAAGATCAAATTCTTGATGAAGAAGTAACCATAGGCTAACACCATAACATGGCTCAAACTACAAGTCACATTCCTGGCTATCTTAACAAGTCAAAAGAGACCTGAGTGGCTGAACTAATGGTACAGAGAATATTGTCCATCTTTATGTTCAGCTGTTACAATTAATGTATTCTGAAAAATATGTGTATGAGAAAATGAGGGTTTTGTTTTGGAAAAACATCTTTTTCACATTTTTATTTATTTTATTTATTTATTAGAATTTGTCAAACAATAACAATACAATAACAATACAAAACAATCAAACAGTGAGTAAAAACAGATACAAGAATAAGAAAAGTTAGAAAATACAATGACAGGGATGATAGGCACTTTCGTACACTTATGCCTGTGCCCTCTATTGTCCACACAGATATGGTGTAAAGTCCACGGAAGTCAATTTGCGACTGAAACTATAAGAATTTGTAGCAGAGACAACTGAATCAGGTAGAGAATTCCAGACTTTGACAACTTATATAAAAGTCATATTTCTTACAGTCGAGTTTGGAACGAGTTACATTGAGTTTAATGTGGTTGTTAGCGTGTGTGTTGTTGTGATTGAAACAGAAAAAGTCATTTACAGGTAGAATGTTACTGTGTATAATTTTATGTGCAATACCTAGGTCTGACCGCAAGCAGTGTAGTTCTAAGTTGTCCAACAGGGGAATTTCGAGCCTAGTAGCATAAGGAATTCTATTGTGTACAGAGGAGTACAAGACTTTTCTTGTGAAGTACTTCTGAACCCACTTGATTGTACTGATATCAAATATATGGTGGGGATTCCAAACAGTTGAACAATACTCTAATATTGGTCTGGCATAGGATTTATAAATTCTAATTAACAATACAATGTTTCCAGAAAAAAAACTGTGCAATATTAAATTAACAACTTTTAATGCTTTTTTGGCAGTGCTGAAATTCTTTGAAATGTTGACATTCTTATTGATTTATTTTATACTTAGAATTCATTAGAGATTAAGGGTATCAGATAAATTTTAAATAGTGTTTGTATTAAGGGAATTAATAATTAAATAATCAAAAGTAATTAAATTAATATTTAAATATTTTAATTTCCACATCCTGTTTACTTTTTACAACTTTTCATATAGCCCCACATTTGTTTGCAGGACAGCCATGATAAGCTCTTCAAAAATTGAAACTCCAGCAAAAAATATCATTTCTGGCTTAAATTGAAGTTTTAGCAATTATTTTTAAATGTACATTGTTCAAATGCATATTTATTATTTTTCATATATATCTTTTCATGTATCTCTTTCCCATTTTTTGAGCAGCTAAAAAGAATGGAAAATTTGCAAAATTAGGCAAAAAGCAGAGTACTATTGGGGGGTGGGTATATGACTAAATGGAAAACTCCAGGCTTGAATTTATGCCCCAAAATGATTTCTTTGGATTTTTTTTTAAATAAATTGAATTATGACATTGTAAAATTAGCCCAATCTGATTTCACCATTTTATGAGCCTGTGAACCACCATTATGATTTGCTGTAGCGACCCTTACCGGGAACAGCCGAAAGAATATGAGCCTATTTCTATTAAGGAAAAAAGTTTTAGAAGTGACTTGTTTTAAACATAGCAGCCCAGAAAATCATTTCCAGAATTATGATGTTTTTTTCACAGTGGAGTATTTTAAAATTACTGATGGAACAAATTATATAAAAATACAACTCATTTTTAAACAAAGCTGTATTATAGAATCGTTGCGATGGAAATGCCTTGAAGATATTTTCTATCCCTGTGCAATTAATCCAGTTTAATGTTCACTATAGGTAGAGGGTGAAAGTCAATATTTCCAAATAAAATTGTTTAATAGGCCAAATTTCAATAATTGCAATATTTCCTATTAATGTGAAAAATTGTACTGTACTTGCTTAACTTTCTCTTTTGTGCAACATTTTGCCTTTTCAAGAGGAAGAAAAAAATAGACAATGGGCACATTAAATGAGAATATCAATGCTGACCTTAAGAAACAATCCTTTGCTTTAAAGGAAAGTGAACAATGATTCTTCCAACTTTATGAAAATGTTCCAGCAGCCTAAAGAAATTGTGCTTTCTTTGGCCAGGAAGGTGATCTGCAGTTAGATCCATGCTATGGTGTTGGCCTATGGTTACTCCTTTGGTCAAGAATCATGCCTTAGACACAATAAATTTAGTAGCTATCAAACTGCAGACTTATTTGAGAGTAAATCCAAATTAATTCAAAATCATATTTTATCATCTAATCACTGGGGTTGGCTTTTCACAAGATATTTTCATTTCTTTGCCCATTTTATTGAAAAAAAGAATGCAATTTGAAAGTTTATGTTGATTAATTGCAAGGGCTCCAAAATAACTGTGACCTTGATTCAGCCAGATCTGTTTAGGCATAAACTCTATTGAAGGTACAGAAACTTGAGTAGAAATATATTTGATTGGGTAGAGAAGATCTTTGCACAAAACCCCAAATATCTATACTTTGCTGTCAGAGATTTTCAAGCAATTCAAAATGGAAGTTATACACATTGGTAGGTGGTATATCACCATTATGACTTTGAAATGAGACAGTAAAATTGTTAACTTGCCATATAATTGTCTTATAAAGCGTGTTAAATTCCTTATATGCTTAGGGGGAAGTCTAACTTTAAACCATGTTATGGTATTTGGGGCTATATCACTGGGTCCAAAGGGGCAAAAGTCACTTGGCTTGGAGATTACATATTGTTTATTTCAATCTACTGGATTTCTTAGCTGTAGAAGCAGATTTTCCTTTTTTAGGAGGGTAAGAGGAGAGAAAGATTCGTTGCAAATAAATCACTGTCAGGATGCACTAATTCCTGTGATTAGTATGATCTTTACTCACTGACCTCTATTTAATTCTTAGCTTGACATTTTCATCTTTAGTGAGATATTCAAGTTACTTTTAAAATCAACTCATTAACCTGCATATTTTAATTTGTTTAAACTGGTTTTATGGAACTTGATCTGATTGCTGTAATGTTAATGGTACCATTGATTTGTTCAAGTTGAATTGCATCAATTTGAATTGCATCCTAGAATGTATATTCTGTTCACTTTCAATAGTGTAATCTGTTGCAAGACCATTTCAGCAATAGATCCTTGCATCTGTAGATTAGTTGATATTAACGATCCACAAGTTGTTGACATCTCCACAAATTACTTTTTGTGAATACAGGTCTTTTTTCTAACTATTCCTGAAAAACATGGAAGCCCTCAGTACATTTTTATAGATTCTTACCTCAATAAGAAGTCTCTAGCAAAAATGAGATTCTGCTAAAATAGTACATGTTGAAACAAGGGCTATATGATTGGTATGATATTTTGGTTTTAGACCTGATTGTGTCAATTATTTTGCTTTACACAGAGATCAAACTTTATCTGAAGCAGTGTAAGTGTAACATCAACCATCCCCCCCACTTGATGCATTGCTGAGTTCTGTATTGATTAAGATCCTTAAGAAGTGTCCAATGGTTTGTCTACTGGCATTTAGAGACAAGTATTTATTCTATTCTTTTTTTCACTAATTGTCAAGGTTTTTCATGGGTAACTAAACATTCAAGGGCAGGAATGCCAAGAATGTAAGTATGTAATTATCATTTACCAATGAATATGGGAAAAGAAAAACAGTTTACCTTTATACAGAAGAAAAGGCTGGAAGAGAAGACACATTTTAAAAAAAATATTTGCAAGACATTGTGCTTTGGAGTTCAAATTGATAAGAAGTATAGCAATGGCTTCAGGTTGGCAAAGCAATACACAAGATTATATACTCCCCCTTTTTATTCAACCTTTATGCTAAATATATATTTAGGGTCAACATTGATTTGATGGCATACAATTAAGTATTCAATGAATCAATAAGTGAAGACTATCTTGAAACGTCAAGCATGAGAACCAGAAAAATAAAAAATAAAAAATTATTTAATATGTTGAGAAAAAGGTGTATCTGCACATCTTCTATAAACTGTTGTCTTATCTTATTTGGAATGTTCATTTGCAGCAGTAATAGGAGGAGGAGACTTTTTTTAGTGTTTTAGACTGCAATATGAGAGAATGAATTTGAAGATCCCAGGAACTAAATTTGGGATCTTCTAAATGCAAATGAATGATTGTATAAAAATTTGAGCAATCCTGCTTGGAGAAAAGACATGTTTTGAACTGAATATGCCAATTTTCTCTTTATCGGTATCACATTATGTATACAAACCAGAAATCTTCAACTCAGACTTGTTTCCAAGTCATTCTACTTATTATGCTATGTTTCAGAGAAACAACCCTAGAAAAAGCTGGTTTCCTTTATAATTGCTGAACTTTAAATGGCTTCTGTTAAATGAAGTTTGAATTGGCAAAATAAATATAATCTTTCATCAAAATCCTATGTATGTTTATATAGAACTAAGTCCAACTATTCAATGAGGCTCATTCTATTATAATGAATACAACATTAAAGTTAATTAATAAATTTCGTTCACTTACTGTTCATTTACCATTATATATTTTACTTTCTGATCGATAGTTAGGTACTTACAATTCAGATCAAACTAAATCTAATTTTCTACAATTGTTCACAATGAAGTTTTATTATTCATATTTATTTTATTTATTTAATGGTCTTGTAGAATACAGGTCTAGAAAATTCATGCCAGCAGGACACTAGTGATTAAAACAAAGAAACAAAATTATGAAGTACAAAACTCTGACCCAAATTCAATTTAAATATCATTGCTACAAGTGAAAGTCTAAGATATTTATCTGTTCCAAAAACAAAGGAAGTCATTAGCAGCTGTAGCCAGACTTTGCACAAAGATGAATCCCTGTATTTTATGGCTTGGATGAACTGATGCAGCAAGTGGTGAATATGCTCTGATTTGTCTTCCCATTTCCCCCAGAGAGGATTCAGTCAACCCAACTTGGCACTGACAATCCTTCTTCAGGACACTAAACTGTTTCTAATTGTTTTCTTTTCCAGCCACGTGCCTCTTCCTGCTATTGCTCATTTTTGATATTGATACCTTGCTTCCCTTCTCCTGTCTAATGATGTAGATGTCAAAACAAACCACCTTTCAAAGCTTCCCATGAATGAACTGGGGGAGGGCGCAAACTAACAGCAGTCAGTCTTTGAAAAATGGAAATGGAAAAATCCTGAGCCAAAGGTATGATGTCAAATGTCCAATTAATGAAAGAGCTAGGAATAATGGAATACAGACTCTGCATAGTGACAAAAGGAGAAAAGCATCAGAGCTCCCTATGCTCATCATACTTTGTTCTAGTATGGTTTTTGCTTTTGATTCTTTTTTGATCTGCCCTGAAAAGAAACAAGGATTACTGGTCATTTTCAAATATGCATAAGTTCCTTCCTTTGCTATTATACTAATGGGTACTAATAAACAATTTTAATAGTCATTTGCAGTGTATGTGAGCATATGGATTTTTCATAATTATAGGAAAGAGAAGAAAAAGCTAAATGTTCTGTCATTTGCGAGTTCTGCCTGGACTGACTTCTCCAAGGTTTGCTTTCAATTTAAACATAGCAAATAAAACCTTAAAATTATTGCAAGCAAAATATGCTTTATAGGGCGTGTCCAATTTTTCAACTTTCAATATCCAAACATTAGGAGTGCTGAAAAGTTGTGACATGCCTTGGGGATTGTAAATTTATTTTAATTGTTTTAATATAATTTAGATGTGCTTGTTAAATAACTACATACTCCTCAAGAAGCCGTCCCTGGATCCAACATTGCTGTTGAATTATCGGCCGGTCTCCAACCTTCGCTTTTTGGTGAAGGTTGTTGAGACAGTGGTGGCATGCCAGTTTCCCCAGCACCTGGATGAAGTGATATATCTGGATCCTCTCCAATCAGGCTTCAGGCCCGGGTATAGCACCGAGACGGCTTTGGTCGCGTTGGTGGATGATCTCTGGAAGGCACGGGACAGGGGTTGTTCCTCTGTCCTGGTCTTATTAGATCTCTCAGCAGCTTTTGATACTGTCGACCACAGTATCTTGTTGCAGCGATTGGTGGAGTTAGGAGTAAGAGGCACAGTATTATGGTGTTTCTCCTCCTTCCTCTCTGACTGCTCACAATTTGTGTTGGCAGGGGGGCAGAGGTCAGCCTTGAGGCCCTTATGTGGGGTACCTCATGGGTCAGTGCTCTCCCCCCCTGCTGTTTAACATCTATGTAAAGCTGCTGGGTGAGATCATCCGTGGCTTTGGGGTGGATTTCCATCAGTACACTGATGATACCCAGCTGTACATCTCCACCCCAGGCCACCCCAAAGAAGCCGTCGAAGTGATGAACTGGTGCCTGGAGGCCGTGCAGAGTTGGATGGGTCAAATAGGCTCCAGCTCAACCCAGCCAAGACTGAGTGGCTGTGGTTTCCTGCACCCAGATTCAGCCAGCTTGTTCCATCGCTGGCCGTGGGAGGAAAGATCTTGACCCCCATGGAGGGGGCGCACAATCTGGGTGTCCTCCTGGATGTACAGCTGTTGTTAGAAGATCAGATTGCAGCCGTCTCCAGGGTTTTTTTTTATCAGGTCTGAAGGATCTCCTAGTTGTGACCCTTTCTGGATCGGGGCACTCTTTGCACAGTCACTTCCACTCTCGTTATCTCTTGCCTAGACTATGGTAATGCTCTACATGGGGCTCCCCTAGAAGAGCATCCAGAGGCTGTAGTTAGTGCAGAATGCAGCCGCGCGAGTGATTCTGGGGGCTTCTCGGAGCTCCCATATTACACCTCTCCTCTGCGAGCTGCACTGGCTTCTTGTGGCCTTCCGAGTGAAATTCAAGGTGTTGGTTCTCATCTTTAAAGTGCTCCATGGCTTGGAACCTGAGTACTTACAGGACCACTTGTTGCCACCGTCAGCCTCCCACCGACCCGTGAGTTCCCACAGGGCGAGCCTCCTTGGGGTTCCATTGCCAGGACGATGTCGTCTGGCAGCCCCAAGGGTTAGAGCCTACTCTGTGGGGGCACCCTCCCTCTGGAATGAACTGCCCCCAGAGATCTGGACCTCACGGACCTACGGACCTTTTGGCACACACTAAAAACTTTTTTGTTTCAATAAGCCGGTCTGGCTTAGTACTATCAGTTTTTAATATTGGTTTCTAAATTGGTTTTAAATTGGTTTTATGGTTGGAATCTTAAATTGTTATTTTTAATATTCCAAAATTTGATCTTAATTGGCCACTTTAATTTAATTTATTTTTAACTGTATTTTAATTGTTATATTTTCTGTTTTTAAATGGCTGTGCACTGTCCCGAGTCCTTCAGGAGAGGGGGTGGTATAGAAATGTTGTTATTAAATTAAATTAAATTAAATATCATAACTTTTTAACATTGTGTTTATTTCACAGTCCATACGGTGACTGTAAGTATAAGAGGGATGATTTAACAAAATTTATTTTAGGAAGGATTTCTTTATCAAGTATTTAGAATACTCTTCAGATAAATGATGATATAAAAGGTAAGAAAAAATAGATGTAAAGAAACCTCTATAGACAAGTTGCTATCTAAACTAGGATTCTCTAGATGTTTCAGATTATGATCTCTATTGCAACTTCAATTATGATGGTACTTGTAGTCCAGGACATTTGTAATAGATTGTTGGTATACGATGCTGAATTAGATGGGCAAATAGAGTCACTTTCTGTTTTTTTTAAAGAATAGGGCCGTGATGGCAAACCTATGACACAGGTGCCACAGGTGGCATGCAGAGCCATCTTGCTGGGCACACAAGCTGTCAGCCAACTTACCTCCAGCTGAGCATGCACATGTGATTGTGCATGCACTTATGTGAGATTGCAGAGACCCAGCTGGTCTTCAGGCCTCCACTGTGCATGCATGTGATTGCAGCAGGAAATCCAGCTGGTCTTTGGAGCTCTCCTGTGAATGTACACATGATTGCACGTGTGTGTGACTGCCTGCATGCATTGTATGTGCATTGCATGTGCAAAAGCTGCATGCATGTGTAGATGATGCTGTTGCACATGCAGTGCACATAGAGGAGCCACATGCAAGTGCGGATGGCAAGTGCAAAGCACATACTTTCTAATACTTTCTGGTACTTGGTAAGTAAAAGGTTCGCCACCACTGGGATAGGGTTTTCGACAAAACAAATTGCTATTTTGCTTTTTGTTGCTGTATTGACAAAACGTTAAATAGTTTTTTTTCTATTCAGTGGATTCAAAATGGTAAAATAACTGGAAATTATTTGCAAAGTTAATGAAAAGTCAATATATAGAAAACTATTATTTATTAGTTTCAGCCCTTATTTATTTGTTCCTATGTTTTTAGAATCTTTTGCATTTTTTAAATATTTTCTTTTTATTTCTCTGAGAACCCTCAGGCCTCTAACACTAAAATCATTCTTTTTCTTGGTGTACCCACATTCATATAAAACTCTTTCTCAAGTTTTTTATTATCTTCAACTTTCCCAGATTATTTTGGTTCTTTCTGTCTTGCTCATTACCTAAAATACTGTTTTGTTCTCTCTGACTTCATTTCTCTTTCTGCTGTGACCAACGGAAGACCGAGGGTCCATTAAAAGTCAATACTAGAAACAATCTCATCACCCATAATGAATCCATGTGAGGTCTGCTTCTCTAGTAGGAAGTGTTGGGAACCAGAAGTCATCCCTGCCCTGACTCTAGAGAAATGTGGTATACCTTCTGTTTCATCGTCCTTCTAGCAAACAACGGCTGAATAATGGATGGATCACAAAACATACAAAAAACCCCAAAGAATTACAGAAACACAGAGAAACTTACATCCCAATAAACATAAAGCCAGTAGAGAAACTAGACAACCCAATCAAGGGAAACCTTAATGACCTAACATAAAAAGGTCAAGCCAATGAGGGAAGTACCAATGCAGACAAGCAAGCTAATGGTAAACAGCTAATCAAGGAACTATTAAAAACACTCTGACCAACATTAACATGGGAAGCCACTAGTAAAAATAAGAGCAGACCATAAGTCCCTTCCAATACCAATATTACCTAGTTTGTTAATAAATTGTCAGCAAGAAAATGACCATACTTAGAGAGGTCCAAGGTTCCCCACATGTTACTCATTTACTTCCTTATATTTATTTAACACATAAACTTCTTTCCTTTTTAAAAACTTTCTTTGGACATTAACTGAATGTGTAATGCTGCTGTATAGAAAGAAGGAAGGCCATGGAATCATTGCAGTCATGGAAATTTCTTTATCCTGTTCATTGCATCTATGTAACATGGTTAGGTTTTGCAGATATCTTTCTATAAAGTATGGGTATCCAATGGATTCAGCTTGCATGGTATGGGAGCAGAGGCAGAGTTTGGTTTAATCTCCTATCCATATTAATTTTTCAGTACTTGAAAATAATTTTTGAAACAAAATATATAATTTTCTCCCTAAAAACTAATGGAAAATCTCATGGGCCAGAAGATCTTATTCTATTTACCTGTGCCATAAACATTGAAAAGTCATGTTTCAGAATTACCTGGACTGTACAGTCTACTCAATCCCCTTTGTCTGCCGCACTCATATACCAAATTTAGGGTGTTTATGCCATTGCACTGTAATGGAATGTGTGAATGACTTTGAAGAGAAGAGATACTGCCTAGGAAACAATTAGACAAGAGAGGCAGGCACTCCCATTGGCTTAACAGTCAAAAACAAACTTAGAAGGATACACTCCTAATGGATCAAGCAGTTAAAAGAGGCAGTGGGAAGTTTGTGCCTTTAGATTTGCAAAATTTTGTAAATATAGCCTTACATTAATGTAGAATTAGTTCATCTAATTCTGTTTCCTGTCTGGTTTACCTGGGAAACCTGACAGCCACTGAGATATAACAATTCAGGTGGAACCATTGCTAGAGGTAGTTATCTACTATAGGGTCACTGAGCATTCTTTGTTGTGGTATGAAACTGCTGATCCTTTGTATTTCAAGCAATTATTTTATACAAGGCGGAATACCCAAGTGAGGCCCTACTATTGCAAATGGCAGTTTGATGTGCCTGTGCCATTGATTTAATTAAATTCAGCTGAAAATGGCTTAATTAATTTGACTAATTAATCTGACACAGCTTTCCTATCACTCAAGAAGATTTATGCATTGTTCATTCTGTACTGAAACTTACCTTCCAATTTTCTGAAAGTTTTCTTCCTCTATGAAAGAGACTGATGTTGTGATTCTATTTTCTTTCATAACATAAAAATGTCAAATTTGTCCTTTTGTTGCTTTTTAATTACTATTACAAACTAATGACAAATGTTTCTGGATACTAGACATCTCACTCTGTAGCTTCCCTGGCTGCCCTCTTCTTGATCTTAAAACTCTCATAAGAAAAAAAAATGCTGCACTTGGAAATTAATTTAAGTTGGAAACCACTGAATAAATTACACAGCTATAAAACCACAATCCATTATAATTGAGTGCAGAAAGTCCTGTACTTTATCCATGATAATTTTACACACAAATACAAGCATACACATGTATACATACATATATAAGAGCCCTTATTACCTTGCAGTGATAAGAGTACCAAAACATTGTGTTCTTATTGTGGCCAAAGATTACTGGCTGGCGGTCCTATTCAAGCTAACTGTGTCTCTTTTGGGAAGGCCAGGGACACAAGAACATATTGAAGACTGCTACGAAGAGATATATAATGAATTAAATTATCTAAATAGCTCTAAAGTGGAATCCACCTGTGGTATGGGATGGACTAAGTCATGGTCTGATTTGGTTATCTGGAAAGAGTTCAAAGTTTGTTGTTTTAAGGAAGTGGACAGGATCTTGGATAATATACATGTCTCTACTTGTGTGTTAGTTCTATGTTCCTCCTCAATAGTTAAGATCTGTGGTTAATCCAGTTGGTAATAAATTCATCCTTGTATGAGAGGCTGCCCCCCATGGCATTTAAGAAGGCAGTGATCTTCCCCCTTCTCAAGAAGTTGTTGTTGGACTCAATTAATTTAAATAATTTCTACCCCCATCTCAAATTTCTCTTCTATTGAGAAATGATTGGCTTACTGTTTCAATAGATTATTGTACTCTTCTGGATCAGGTGGTTAGAAGTGAAGAGCATAGTGTTGTGATGCTTTTCTTTCTCCCTCCAGAAATGATTCCAGTTGATGTTTCTGAGAAGAGGTCTAATTCTAAGCCCTTGCTCAGTAGAATTCTGCATGGCTCTACTCTCTCTCCACTCCTATTTAACATCTACATGAAGTGTCTGAAAAAGTTCATCCATTGGCATGCGATTAAGTATCATCAGCATGCTGATGTTTAACCCAACATTAGCTGCCCAGAGTTACATTTTGCAAATGTAATAGCAGTATAAAATTAATAAATAATAAAATATATGCAGGCATACTTCAAAAAGTTCTTTTTCATCAAAATTGAATTAGAATTTTTGGCTGGCTATCCTTTTTATCATTTCAAGAAAGGCTGAGCTACTGTGCAGATATTTATTGCACTGTGGATTTAATTCCCTGAAAGCTAATCTAGATGCTGAAGATGCTGGTAACACTGTTGCAATCATCGATTAATGGCACCCCATTTTACACTTTCTCCCTTCTTTTTTTTGTAATACTTGTGAAGAACAGGATGAAAGATGGAGAATTGTATTCTTTTAAAGAGACCACTCAGGATAGTAGGAGAAAAATAAATTTTCTTTGTAACTCAACGCAAATACTATTTCCTCTGACAAACTTTTCCTACTTCAGACAGTTGTCAACATAATAGAGTGAAACAGATTGTTTTGATTCACCCTCAAAGGGAACTTCAGTTAACTTAAAAATTGAACATTTATTTTTTTAAGTGATCATTTTAAAAAGTTTTTGACCTGCTTCCTTTCAAGACAAAGATGGAGAGGTGCAAATGGTTGGCTATAAAGAGGAGTTATTCACACTCAAATCATATGCTTTATATTAAACACTCTTTTTTTCAGACACCTGGCTGTAATCAAATAATATGTATATATCTTACTCTTGTATTTCTGAGGATTTTTTTTCAATTCATTAACATTTTCCATATATGTTTTCTTAGTTGCAGATTACTTTGGATCACACTGAAGGAACACCACATACAATGGGGAGCAATGCAAGTTTCAATAACAATATGCATACTAGCACCTCTAAAATAATCATTGGCATTTACAACAGTTCATTTAGTGACCATAAAATGACCATAAAAAGGTGACTTAAGACCATTTTTCATACTTATGGCCATTTCAGCATTCACATGGTCACCTGATCAAAATTAGGCAACTGGCTCATATTTATGATGATTGCAATCACCTTTTGCAACCTTCAAAAGGTCAAGCAAAGTCAGTTGGGAAGCCAGATTCACTTAAGAAGCATATTACTAACTTAACAACTGTAGTGATTCACTTAACAACGGTGGCAAGATAAGTCACAAAATAGGGTAAATTCACTTAACAAATGTTTCACTTAGCAACAGAAATTTTGGCTGTGGTCATAAATTGAGGACAACCTGTATATGCAAAGGAGCTCTATTAACACAACTTCTCTTTACTGGCAGGATAGTTCCAGTAATATAAAGAAAACCCTGTTTTTATTACAAGTGAACTTTCTTGATGTAATGTTTCCTTTGAGCTAGATCTGATTCTTATGATTTCATAGCTATATCAACATATCTTTCTAGATCACAATACGGGGGTGATTGCCATCAAGTACTCAATTTATGGCCACAATTGGGACTGAAACTTCCATCACTAAGTGATACATTTAAGCGACGCTTGCCAGAGGTGAAATTCAGCAGGTTCTAGTAAGTTCGCTAGAACCGGTAGTAAATTTTCTAAGCAGTTCAGAGAATCGGTTGTTAGAAGAAATCTCCTTTTGTCTTTTTTCCACTTTATAGGGTTAATCCTGTAAGGAAGGCAGGAAAAAACATTCCGATGTTGTTTCTAGCCTAATCTTTATTGTCCTACTTACAGAAACTGCCCACCAGTCACATAACCCCCCCAGCCACAGCCACAGAACCGGTAGTATAAAAAAATTGAATTCCACCACTGACTCTTGCCCAATATTGCAATCTTTTTGTCACAGTTGTTAAGTGAATCACATGATCATTAAGTGAGTCTGTTTTCCTTATTAACTTAACAAGATTTATGCAAAAAAAATTAAAAATTAAAAATTAAATTGATTTGTGTACCAGACTCAGCCTAGTAGTTGAAAGTGATAAACACAGATAGAGACTTAAGCCAGTCTAAGGTCATACATTGAGAGATCATGAAACACAGTGAGTGGCTGTGAATTCACTTTGAAATGAATGGAAATAGCGCTTGATATAGAAAGCATTAATATGCCAAATCCATAAAGAATTATGCTGGGGCTAGAAATATCTGAAAAATACATAATTCAGTCAACTCAGAATGATTATCACCAAAACAACCCCACCCTCCCCAATCCAACCCTGTCTTCATGGTTAAGCGGATATAAATATGACTTTTATGGACCTGTGTGTGTCCTCCAATAACTCATCCAATTACTATTATAAAGATGCACAATCAGTAATAATACTAGGAGAAATGCAGCTTTGTGAAAAGCAAAACTGAAAAATATGGAAAGAAGAGGAATTATCTACCTTGCTGAAGAATCAACAGAATGGTTTATTCCTTACCTTGTTAAAATTTTCATTTTCACCAGCTGGGTTTTAGCACATATGAAAAGACAAAGAAAGCTAACATTCAACTAACAGTTAATGTGGCTTTAAATTGTGTCACTGTTCCTTCCACAAGAAATGAAGAAAAAAATTTCAGGAACCATGATATATATAATTACATACTTTTGTGGGGCACCACAGAAGAAAAAAACATGACTAAACCTAGGTTGTCAAATATTAAAGTGGAAAAAAAAGTGTTTTAGGTTACAATAACAGCAGTTGTGTAGGTATACTAAAACCAAACTACTCAAAAGACATTCAGAAGAACATGTCCCACCTCAACTTCAGTGCTTCCATTAATCCAATTTCCAAACTAATCAACCTTCAAAGCTGCTAAATAATTATTCATAGTGGTAATTGTTAAGATTCTTAGTTTTCTGCAGCATTCTGAAAGCAACAAAGGGAAACTGAATTCAAAACTGTATTAGAAAAATAGAGGACAAATGAAAATAGATCTCTATAATGAAGGGAGAAATTTAAGAAAATGTTACTTATAGAGCATATTTCTGTTGTGTTTTTAAAACATTGTATTTTTGGCCTTGCCACAACTAAAAATCAACTACTTGAATGTTTGATCTATGATTTTAAGAATACATATCTAGATCCTTTTAAGTAAAATTACATTACTTGTGAACTAAAATTACATTATAGAAAGGTGACATTAAAAATATGAATTAGAGTTCAGTCTTGTAGGTATGAGTTGCAGTTTTGTTATGAGTGCAAAGAAAAAAGAAACAGAGATAAAAGAAATTGAGCAATGATTAAGACTGCATAGATCCTGAAGGTGTAGTATTTTGAAAAGTTAGAAAAAGGTTCTCATTTGATCAAACAGGTTAAGGTAGGCAAATGAAACTACCTCAAAGATTTCATTTTGACATTAAATCTCTGTAACCTCTAGAAACAGAAAATAATGAGGACTTGCCATTCAGGTTATCAAAAGTGGAATCTGCAAACATTTATTTAAAGAGAACTAGAAAGAAGGAAAAGGGGACTGATATTATGTGACATTCATTTGGATCACAATGTTCTGCACTATTTGATTTGTAGAAAAATATTTTTTTAAGTTTCTTTATAGAACAAATATGGATTGGAGGGGATGGCCTTTTTGACTTGCAGTATGCTGTTTGAGTGCAATTAAAATTTCCAAATGTGACTGCATAGTACATCCTTGTCAGCTATCCAGATGTCACTTTGGAAATTCAAATAACTTTGGTCACTGTATGAAATATCATACAAAATTACCCCAGATCCATAGTTAAGGACATGAAAACTCTTGGGAATAAAATTCCTCCTCTGTTAGGAATATTTAGCTTGATGTATCATTATAATTTAGTATTGTTGTGTATTCTGAACTACTCCCAAATAAAATGGAAGAAATTCTAAGAATAATGAAACTGAAAGATAAGCTTGAGCTGTATCTGAAATGGGTGGGTGGAGGAGATGCAACAAAACATGACCTGAATTTTTAAAATACCAGCAGAAAAAAACAATTAAAAATATATACGGCACACTGTTGTTGCTAATTTCTGCCTGGATAGTCTCTGGAGATGAGCTGAAAGGCAAAAAGGGAACTGGATTGTTCCCTCCCATATTTGGGT
>JAEANM010003637.1:0-22060 GCA_017656035.1 Myanophis thanlyinensis
CATACATATATCAGGAGGCACCAGCCTGAAGATGCCGAGTGGGACCTTGCCGAAATGTTGCAAAGATAATCTCAAACTTATACGGGAAAAGACCCGAACAGACCTAGACCTGCATATATAAATACATACATGTTTTTGTAGATTTTCACAGGTGCAGGTATGCAGGTCTAGGTCTGTTCGGGTCTTTTCCCATGTAAGTTTGAGAACAGACCTAGACCTGCATACATACATACACATACACACTTGTATACTTTTTTCTAGCTGATAGCTTTTTTTGAATGCAGAGAGAGGAGGAGGAGAGTCACAGTGTTGAAGGACAAAGTGTAGTTCCCTGTAGGATAAGCAACTCTGACTTGTGCCTATGCATACACTTCATCCTCTCCCTCCTTGCTGTGTAAATATATTCCTATGATATTTACACTGTAGTTTTGAAAATATGTAAGGCCAGCAATTGCAGTAAACTGGGATTTAATATCACCTCTTTTGTCCTTTTATCATGTAAAAATGACAGTTAAATAGAGTTGATAAGTCAAGGCTGTGTTCCTTAGGAGAGTAACCTAGTGAACATTGGATTTTTAAAAAAAAACCTCTACTCCTACAAGGACAGAAAAAGAGCTGAACTCATAGGGGGAAATCTAATTTCAGAAACCCTCTCTAGATCTCAAAGTGATTTCTTTGGGGTTTTCCTGTCTACATTATTTCCAGAACCTGTTGTTAGCTGTAAAAAAAAAAGTAGTTTGGGCAGATTTAAGGCCACTTCCATAGGCAATTCTTCCATCACAAAAAATTAATATGGAAAACAAAGCACACATATAATTATTTATAACATTAGCATTTTATTATATACAGCAAAGGAATACAGCAAAAAAAATTCTTACTTTACACTAGACAGCAATGTTTTCTTCTACATAAAATATCAAAAACGATATATGTCAAAGGAATCTGCAGTTCCAAGACTTACAGTACATATTGCTATCCGTTTTGATAAATGTAAATAACACCTATCCTTCTATGCAACTTTATCTGTGTGTCAGTTATTTCTGAAAACAGTGGAACCTGTGAATAATTCTATGTAAAAACAACCTTACTGGATCAGGCTAAGGCCTAATTTAGGTAGCATTTTGTTTCCCCAAATGGGTATTCAGATGCCCCTGGGATACACAGAAGCACAAAATGGAGACATAACTCCTCTGCCATCGCAGCTACTCTGCAACTAGTATTGGAACCACACTGCCCATAATCTGAAGATGACAATGAGTCATCAAGAATTTGCCCAACATTGCAATGGAATTTTGGAGTGGACAAATGGCCATCCCCACCATCAATAGGGGAAAAATAATGAAAAATAATGAAAACTGAAGGAATCAAGGTGCCCTACATTATGGGAATGAAGTAGAGTCTGAATGAAGATGATCACTACAAATACCTGGGCATCCTTGAAGTCGATAGCACCAAGCACACTGCAGTCAAGATAAAAGTTGGAACAGAATACATCATGAGAGTGAAAATATCTTAATTCAGTGGAGAAAATGTCATAAATGCAATTAACACATGGGCAATTCCAGTCATTAGATACACAGCTGGAATAGTGGACTGGACTCAAGTAGAACTAAAAGCCCTGGACAGGAAAATAAAAAAATAATAATGACAATGAATCATGTCTTTATCCACACAGTGATGTTGACAGACTTCACTTACTGAAAAGGCCTTGAGTAGGTAATGTTGCAACTACACAAAAAGTTGAAGAAGAAAAAAGGGCATTGGAAAAATATCGGAAAGAGAGTAAAGATGATCCACTGAAGCTAGTACACCATATAGACTTACTGAATATTGGAGAGAGCAAACTGGCCTATAAGAAAGACCATATGAAGAATTGAAAAGGGACAAAGTATTATATGGTCAGTAAATACATAAAAAAGTAGCAGGTAAAATAGATAACAATAGCAATGACTAGGAATAGAAAAATTAAAGAAAAAAACAGAGAAGCTAATTCTGGCTGCACAAGACCAAGTCTTAAAGAACAAATGCATACAAAGCCAGAATTGAGAAGACAACAACAGACAGCAAATGCTGCCTCTGGAAAAAAACTGAAGATCGTACAGACTGACTAAAAACAACAGCATGACAAAGTAGCAACCATGGTTCATTTGAAGATCTGCAAGAAATGCGATTTGCCTACAAGCAAAAGCTGGTGAGACCATAAAATAAAAAAGTAATAGAAAATGATGACATTAAAGTGCTCTGGGGTTTTAGAAGTTAAACAAGGTAAGCACCTACCACATAATACCCCAGATTGAATAATTGCTGATAAGAAAGACAAAAAAGTCTGAATAATGGATGTGGCAATATCTGGAGTAGGCAGAAGAGAAGAAACAGAACTGGAGAAAAATAACAAAATACAAATACCTGCAAATAGAAGTAGAATGACTATGGCAAAAGAAAGTCAAGATAGGACCAATAGCAATAGGCATCTTGGGTGCAATCCCAAAACATCTGGAGCACCACCTGGACAGCCATCAGCATTCACAAAATTACCATCAGTCAAATTTGCGTAGGGTTACTTGCAGCAGACTCAAGAAGTGGCTAAAACTGCCAAATCCTGTCTAAACATCTATCAGACTAGCTATAACAATAATGAAACAAAAAAGCAACAAAGCAGAAAATAAAATACCTCAAGTTAGTAAAGTGTATGTGGTCGCTAGGAATCAAAAATTACTTCATGGCATTTAATCAATCGATTATGATATAGCATCCAGAATTCAAGGAAAAGTATGTTTATATACTGTCACCAGAAAGAGGCAAATTTTAATTTGAAAGTCTTTCTGTATTTTAAGCAGCTCCATGCAACTTAGATCAACAAATGTCTGGTGTGTGTATGTGTGCGTATATGCATGCATGTGTGTTATAAGGAAATTCAAAGCCCTAAAGTAAAATGTTCAAGTATGAAGAACGTCAATACGGGATTCTAAATATCAACTCTCCTCTGGCATATATTATAAACTCCTCATCCCAAATTTTCTTCCCCCAATACTTAGCATTTCAAGCTCACTCAACGAGCAATCAAGACATTTGGGATGAAGTAATTGGGTATTGGTATTTTTCTGTACTTTTTAAATATAATCTGTAATTCAAAGTTTTAACAATAGTAATAAGAACTAACATAAACTGAAACACAACACAGAAAACAAAATGGAAAGAGAAATAAAAGAAAAAACTTACTTTCGGAAAGTCCCTTAAAAACTAGTTTTATCATTAAGTCTAGGGTTCTCAGTGAATGGGTGAGATCTCCTTGCTAATCTAATCTCTATTGCGCCACATACTTTTCTACTTTTTAATAATGATTGGGGTTTTTTACATGTTTATTGTTTTGTATCTTGTTGTACGCCACCCAGATGCACTTCATTTGAGATGGGCAGCTATATAAATTTGATATATAAATGATATATAAATAGAGAAAGCTAAAAATACAGTAAGAACAAAAGTAAAAGGAAATAGAAAAGAGATATAAAAATATATAAAGATGTGGCTTCCAATATCCTTCACAGCAGTTAGAACTACAATTATATTTTAGCCTCTCTCTCTAATGTACTTCAACAAGCTTTGAGATTCTCACAAACCTGTGGGTATATCTCCCTCTTGTGTACAGATGGGACTGTTTTGGTTACATAAATATTTTATTTTGATTTTATTTTTATTTTTTGGAAAATTACCATTAGGAGAAAAAGGGACATCATCAAAACATGTTGGTTTTACCTGGAATTCATCATGTGCATTTCTATCCCAGTGTGACAGATCTGCAAAAAAAAGTAGGACAGAGAACAGCAGCCTAGTCTTTTTAGTCAGATACTTAGACTGAGGCAGGAATATGTTCAACATTGATATTCTCTCCTAAGTGATTGTTTTAAATTTGTGGATTTGAAAAACAAGTGTTATTTCTATTACTCTGTTCAAAGCAGCTACACTATGCTTCTAAGCAGCCTCCCTTCAAAACCAAGATCTGCTTAGCCTTAATACTCTTCAACCACTACAGCTCAGAGTCTAAAGCTATCTTTCCCCAGTCCCTAATTAGACAACCATAATGAAACCTGTTTTCCAATTTAGCACTTTAATATATTCCAAAGCACAATGCTCTCGTAATGGATTTTAACACATTCTTACAGCTCAGAGAAAATAATAGATATGGATGACCATGAAACACAACTGAACAAGCTGATGTCTTTTCAGAAGCATTTACAATCACCCCATGCTTCAAATCAACTCTTTAACAGGACAGTTTTAATATTTATATATCTATTAATGCATGGGTGGAAATCAGTCCCTATAAATAAAATGCATTTTGAAAGCATTTCAAAGCAAATCACAGTATCTTAGGTAGGTTTTTTAAGGTACAAAACAGGCAAAATCAGTAAGCTATTAAGTGATTTTTCAGCATCCCTATTATTATCTAGAAAGTAGATCATATATTTTTTAATAATCACTTTCAAACATATACCATATTCAGTTTAATTTCTGTGATACACTGCAATCATGATAGGTATCAATTTTTCCTTATAATTAACGTTATATACTAAAATAAAATCTATGTAACAGGAGGTAAACAGAAGAAAAAATAGACTGAGTTATAATTCAGAAAAATGAAGAATAGTTAATGCTCCATACAGCAATACTATTGAGGAATGGGGTACTGTATTTCCCTATATCTTCTTCTCCCAGTTATGTACTGTTAAGTGGCAACACAGGAGCTATTTCTTGTTGGATTTTACACTGACTTTCCCACAAAAGAATAATTTGGGGAAACTGCTCTCTTCACACACTTTTTTTTTCCACATTTTTGTCAACACAAATGTTGGAAGCTCCAAACGAGATTAAGAGAAATTAGGTAGATTGTAAGTGGTTGTGGAAATGGACTGAAGTATACAGTACAATACCAGCATTTCATAAAATATTGTGGTAAATACTGCAACAGCAGTGGTATTTATTTTCTATTAAGAAAGAAATAAGGAGGGAGGGAGGGAGGAAAAAAAGGCCAGAGGTTTTTTTTGGATTCTATCTGAGGGCTACAGATTATAAAATAAATTGGGAATTTGGATTTTTTTATTTGAAATGCCTGCCCTCTGATAATATATAACCATATAAAGAATTGATATCAGCAAATTCAGTTTTATCTATCTTGATGTGGTAAATTATTAAATTTAATGTTAATTTAACTTGATTAACTTAACCAAGATAACAAAATGCAAAATATCAGTGTGTCAGCAGTTATTCAGTCAGTCCTTCAACAACAACAAAATTCCAAGATGAATCCCACAGGAAATACCTACAATCTTCCGGTGAAGGGCCTTGAAACTTTCTGGACCAGTGCCCCAAAAAATAGAATAAATTGCTGTGATGACTTGGATTGGATATTCTCCTAAAGACCAACATCTCCTACTTTCAATATTGTTGTGACCAGTAGGATAGATGCTACGGTAACAGCTGGGCTATTTTATAACACTGCTCACTTAGTTCTATTGTTCCTGAACTGGGGAAATATTCATCACTGGATTACATTCCATTAGCTCTCCAAGTATCTACTGGAAATCCACTAGACAAGGTGGATTTAAAGCAATAAGCAGTTACTGAACTTCTTTGTCACACTTTTTCATCTAAACTAGTCTATCCATATATCCATGTCCATATATAATGATCGTGAATAAATAAATCCAGATTAAAGATGCTACCATCAATCAATCTTATGGACACAGCTCTGCCTTTCCTATTCTTACCACTGCCTTTTCCAGTCATTCCAAAGATATTTTTATTTTTAAGGGCTCTTTTGACTTAACAGCCAGACCAGACCAGTTATCAGGAATATGTTGATCTTGCAAAGATGGCAACTTTTGAATCCAGACCAATTGACAAGCATATTATTTCTGCATTATATATATATCATGTTGAACTCGCAGCAAACTAGATGGAAATTATTCAAACTAAGAGCCATCCAAGCTGATTCCTTACCATCCTTGGAAAATTTTAAAAGACTATTAAGCTTTGACATATTTATATCCATATTTCCCATATGTGTATATTAAAAGCTTTTTCACCATAAAAAAAATAAATAAAAATTTTGTAAAGTGGTGGACTGAGTGATATAATTAAGCTATATTTAACTGATAGAGCAATTTGCTGTGCTTTAGTGGTGAACATGCTAGCCTAGAAACCAGGAGACTGTGAAAAAAGTTTTTGTCCTTCCTTTGACATGAAAGTCGGCTGGGTGACTTTTGGGTCAGAATTCTCTCTCAGCCCAACCCACCTCACAGGGTTGTTCTTATGGGGAAGGAAGGAGACAGAAATATTATGTTTTATGCTTTGAATTATATATTAAAGATGGAATAAAAATCATATTATTCTAAGAATAAATTAGAACTATAGTTTAAAAAATACTTTACACTAACTCCGTATCATGCAAATTACCAATCTACTCTTCAGTTTTTCCAAAATGGCTACTTTCTTTTCAGCATCCTTTGAAACACTCATCTTAGTGCATAAGGCTCTATATCTGGAAGGAAAAAGCAACCTTATTATGAGGGTTTCATGTCATGCTTTTTGGGTGGACGGAAAAACAGCCAATAATTTCTCATCCAATAATCTTAAATTTAAATGTAATGTACATTTCTTGATGGTAAAAATCTGATCAATACATGTTAATTTATAACTCAACATTTTACAACATCAAGAAGGGCATATTTTTAGATAACATGATTTTCTTACTTTAGAAAAGATTCCATAATTCTCATTATTGGTCTTCTATTGCTGCCTCTGTAGATTGACAGTAGGAATGTCCATTGCTCCTTTATATTCTGCCCCCAACTGGCCTTTGCTATATTATCTCTCTGATTTAATTAACTACTCTGCCTGGTTTACTCATCTCCATCACTGCATAAGGATAGAACAATCCTGCCTAAGCTATGTATTCAGTCAGAGAAATAGATCAAAGTTTCTAACAACATCATTTGGCATGTAGCCTGGACAAATCTATTTTGATAAAATGAAAAATGTAAATTAGTGCTCCTGTTGCACAGGACCATAGCATTGTCTTCTCCCAAACTATTAATATTGGTTTATATCTATGTTATTAAATTATAATTATTTTTAAACAAAAGTAATGTATTTTATTTTTTAAAAAATAAAAACTCATTTCCTGTGGTGTTAACATTTTTACACATTTGGCGCCAACATTTGCAACTATTATAAAATTATTTCTCCCAGTTGTATTTTAATCCCTTCATTTTAAAAAGGGTTTTAAAGAAATATGTAATACATTATTTCTTCAATGTTCAGATCAAGATATCGTAATTTAAACTCAGAGTATTTTAAATTATCACCCATTAATAAATCAGACATAGACCTTCATAGAGTTGCATTCTATTGCATTGTAAGTAGATCATGAGAGCAGGTTATTTCCAATCCCCTTGTTTCCTTTAAATAGTAAAGTTGCAGCACAATCCAACAGGCTGTTCTTCCTCCATAAAATATTGTGTAAATGCAGAGATTATTTTGACATTTAGATTTTAAAGATCCTTTATGAAACACCAATAAAACTGTGACCAAATTTTGGACATCTTAATCAAAGTGAAAGTTAGTTCATGATAAATTATATATCTGGAACTATATTACATTTTAAAATATAGGCAATTAGTGTATCTTTTAAAAAGGTTTATGTACATATATACATTGGTGTGGGAAAGAAAAAAACATGGCCTCAAGTTCAAGAATATTTGTTCCTAAAATAGTTAACTATAAAGGGTATAGAGAAATGGAGTGAATACAGGAAATGAGGTTGAAATGAAAATGATCACACGGAAGCAAAAAAGCAAGGATATGTGCAACTGATCAAGATGCAAAGAAATTATGACTAACTTAACATTAATAATTACAATACACAATACAAAATTACGGAACTACTGCTCTGTAAGTAGATGTCCATGAATAGATGGCAATAATGCTCTTGAGCTGTACATAACAGAGAACTTTCTTTCCCTATGATTTCTTCAATATATATTGAAAAAACAGGGTGAAATAGCACCATTAGCATTTTCATGTTGCTAAACACACAAAAACATGATTCTTCATTTTTTAAAAAGATAAAAAATGGTTCCATATCTATTTCCCTGTAGCATATGACTAGAATCATTTTCAGGTTTTTCCATTAAAGTTACTTTTATGTATGTATTATTTACTTGCAACATGCCATTGCCTGGAATTATACAGGAAACCTTGGGCTGGACTAGATGACCTTTTTTTTCTTCAATCCTTCTGTATTACACTTGAGGCAGAATTCAGCAACAGGAGTATGCTCTTTATTCTAGCAAGGTTTTTTCCATAAAATCAATTTTGCATGCATTGAACATCTAAAGTTTGGATACCACTGATTAGAAACACAGTTCGAAGAAACAAAGAATTTGAATTCTACCCTCCTTACCACTACTTGTTCAGGTGAAAACCAGCTACCATTGCTCTAATTGTAGTCATGACAACCATAAAATATTCTTTTCCGGCAATAATTCCAACTGAACATTTGTTCGTGGCTTCTATTGTCAAGAGAAAGCTTAAAAAACTATGAATGTGGCTCTTAAACTATACTATGTTAGATGGTACTGGAAATTTTAGCTCATATAAAACTTTCAAATGCGCTGGTTCTTCCATAGTACATATGTTCAGAATCATCCAAGAAGTTATCATAGAATGCCCAATTTATCTTAAATTATATCAAACGATAATGCAGCTGACAAAATTTTGATTTTTTTTTTAAAGTTAATAGTAAAATTGCCAGATTCTAAGGTATTATGTTGGTTTCAACACTTAACTACTACATCTTTTAAAGGTATTCATTCCAAAGAAACACACTACCAATTGTATATTGGAGGGGGACCTTTTCACAAAACATTATTCTAACTACTGTACTGATTATTAATTTTCTTTTATAGAAGCCAATATATTAATGCCATACTTCATTGCAAGCTGGGAAAAACTCTCCCAGAGACAACCACAATGAGGGGGAGGCTCTTTATCAAAGAATAAAACCTTGCTTCTCATGCAAATATGAGCTGGTAACCCACTGTGCATAACTAAAGTTTCAAACAGTAGAATATCAATAAAATATGATTACATATCACTTTATAAAGTAAATGCTATTGCTAGTTTAATCCCATCATAATACTGAGCTACTGCTGATTTATTAAAAGGGATTCAAAGAACACTGTATTTTTTAAACAAAAAAAAGTCATACTACTGAAAGGGACTTAAAACTTTCAACTCTTTGCTTAATTTGAAGAGACAGCTACAGTGATACCTACAGTCTTAAAGGTCTACAGTAAGAGCCTGCTTTAGTAAACTCTCAAAAATAAACTCTCTGGCGAACGATAAGTCAAAGAAGGACAGAATAAATTAACTTAAGAACCATGTAGTAATAGAATAACATTTACAGTATTAAATATTGAACAATTTTACAAGTTCATATATACATTAAATATGCCAGTAAGGATTGTTCGTTTGCATTTGTTTGGACTACAATAT
This sequence comes from Myanophis thanlyinensis, assembly GCA_017656035.1. Taxonomy (NCBI): domain Eukaryota; kingdom Metazoa; phylum Chordata; class Lepidosauria; order Squamata; family Homalopsidae; genus Myanophis; species Myanophis thanlyinensis. Next base: position 9,556 of record JAEANM010003637.1, read on the forward strand.
ATATTTTTAATCAAAGAAGAGAAGAACAAGAGGTTATGCTTTCATAATACACTGGCAGGGTGGGGAAACACTGAGAATAGACAAGAGCCATACCAGAACCCTAATTTCTTTAAACAGTAAAATGTTAATGGCTCCCCACAAAGAGAACAAGAACACACATAGTTTTAAGGCTATTAACAAAGCTCCATAAAAAAATGTGTTTGTGAGGGAGGAAGAGCTGATCCATAGATACAACTTCTGCCAACAAAAACAGAGCAGCACCTCTGATCCCAGACCTATCTACTTTCAAGTGAGACTCCTCAAATTTGACAGAATTTATTGAAAAGCATATCAAAGACTCTACACTTTGGAGTTCCTTTTTAACAGTAAAAAGTGGGTTTCAAATATTACAAATACATAAGGATCACCTCAAACCATTTCTGGACACACCTTCAACCTGGCACTGTGTACATGCTGGCAGACACCTGGTACCACAAAAGGAATCCAATCCCTGTCCTAAAGACACCTAAGCCACTTTATGGAAGCAGAATAGGATTTGAGGAGGGGGAGCAGGAGGAGGGGATAGGATTAAGACCAGGAGGAATAAAGCCAGGTCAAAAGGGAGAATAGGCAACTAAGGCTAACACCTGGAAGTTACCAGAGCGGAGGTTTAATTTTTTTTGCGTGCATTTAAACAAAACCATCTTTTAAAAGATCGGTGAAAAGTGACCGATGGGCACCAAGAGAGACTTGCTCCAGAATCAATTCTGAGGTGGGAGCTTGTCATTTTTTATTCCTTTCAAGACAGCTTTAATTAAAGATAGCCTCTGCCTTGTGGTGATGATGGATGATTTTGCAGTGGTTATGTAGTGTGCGTTTCTCTCTTTCCCCCCCCCTCCCGTTCTTTTTAATAAGCCATCTACAAAACGGAGCCTTTAAAAAAAAAACACACGTAGGGCCGACAAACAAGATGACAGCCCCTAGTGTCATTTAGCGCCTCGATGCAGAGGAGAAAGTCAACCACCTTTCCGTCGTGCGGGGTGAGACGGTGTGTCTCCAACCCGCACCGGGAGGGAAGTTAAAAAAAGGTCTCGTACAGAGAGAGCGTGGCAAACAAGGTGCCGGGAAGAGTGGAGGGTGGCAGCCTCGGGGAAGGAAAGCTTGATGTCGCTTCCCGAGCAGGTCTCTTCTTCTCCTACATTTCTCCCCCAACACACAAACACACACCCGCGTCCCCTTAGCCCGAAACCCTACCTCAGAGCACCCCCACGCTACCGCTCCTGGTCTTGCACATCATACAAAACACCCAAGCAGGAAGTTTTTCCCATGCAGGCAGCGAGCGCAGGCGCGAGGGGATTCATGAGCCAGGCGTTCAATCCACTGGAGGCGACTTACTCTTGGCAAAGCGGCCAGCCTCGACTACAACAAGCGAGCCACCCCACGGGGCGCGCAAAGAAGTGTGGCAGCGAGAGACGCCTCGGCCAGCCAAGCCAAGCCTCGGGCTCTTCTTCCGCGGGGCCGCTGCAAGCCCTCCGAGCCCCGCTCCTCCCCAACACCTTTCGCGGCTCTCTCCTCCCCACGCACACCTTCCCGTCCTTACCTTTCGCCCACAGGGCGGGCGAGCAGCGGCGCGGGAAGGGGGCGACACACGCGCGCAAGTGTGCGTGTCCTTGTCGGGCGAAAAGCGGCTTCCTTTCCCCCCCCCACCACCACCTTCTTCAGGCTGGCGGAGAAGGAGGATGCACAGAAACAGCAGGGGGAGGAGGAGGAGGAGGCGAAGGAGGCGGCGGCTTAGGCATTGCAGCCTCTCTTCTCTCCAGCACCGCCACCGCCACCCCGCCGCCGCCAAACCCCCCGCACAGCTGGGGCTGCTTTCTCTCAACTCCGCGGCGCGACGAGGAAGAGGCCGAGGCGGCGAGGCTGCAGGGCGCGGAGCGAGAGGAGCCGCCGCCGCCGCCGCGGGGGCACTTGGGCAGACGGAGGCAGCTGGCGCAGAGTCGATTGCATGCTGCTCCCTTCTGGCTCCGTCCTATTCACATACTGGCCGCTTTAGCTGGGGAGGGAGGGAGGCGGCCTCCGCGCCCGGACGAGGGGCGGGCGAAACCAATCACGGGCGTGGGAAGGTGGGACGAAAAGGAGGAGGGCGGGACAGGCGGAGAGCTCGGCCCACCCGCCGCTGCCTGTACTCCGCCGGGCACCCCACCCGCGCGAGCCTCGGCTGGGCCCACCTAGCCCAGCTTCTCCCTCCCCGGGAGGGCTTGGAGTCGGCAGTTTGCACCCGAGGGCGAGCAGCGCCGGTGGTTTTCCCGGGGTTGCTACCAGCAGCTTGCGCTCCTTTTCTCTCTCTCCCTTCCCGCTCTCTCCTCCTCGGCCTGACTGGCGGCTGAGCTGTGCCATCCTTCAGGCGGCAGAGCCTGCGGGCAAAGAGCGTGTTCTTCCCCCCTCCTAATAGGGTGCGAGGCGAGAGCGGGGGAAAGAGACCGGCGGCAGCGCTTCTGCTGATAAAGTTACCCCAGCGCGGAGAGCGAGCAGATCCCGCAACTGGCGTGAGAAATGGGAGCCAGCGAAAGAGCCGCCGGCACCGCCGCCCGCAGGCTCCTCTCCAGCCCGGCGCTTGCTCCACACGAGCGCGGTATTTCCCCGGTCTTTTTTTTTTTTTTTTAATCAACCGTGCGCAAGCTCTCCTCGTTTACGCGACGTTTTGGGGAGAGAGAGAGAGAGGAGCCGCTGGTGTTGCGTTTCTTCACGCTTCCGAGGATTCGAAACCAGGGGTTGTAATATTTACCTCAGTTACGCTTACCACCACAACCATTGCGAGTACCGCTTGTACGTGGAGCCCTATGCGAGGCTGTCTCGGATCCTCGCTACTTTGGGATCGGTTTTTAAATCAACCACTGAAATAACCCAGAATTCGATGTACGGTAGTCGGGTTTCCCGTGTTAGGACTGGCAACCCGATCCTACGCGTCCTTACTTAACATTCCCTCTTCCCACTGTGTTTATTAGTTATGTCTTCCGAAGGGGTAGCCTAAGTTACTTTCGACCGCTAAGTAGGTATTTCCCATTGGATCTAACCAGACTGCCACTGAAATTCGTGAGCGGTTTTCTCTTAATAAGCCACTTGTACACAATTTTACCAGATATCTAGCTACTGTAATACCAAAACATTCAATATAAATATTAGACTTGGAGCGTGTGTTCACTGGCAACAGCCCCAAGATGAAATTTAAACTCAGACTCGTCTGCATTTTAGACGTTCCAAGTCACTTAATTCTTTGGGCTGGGAACTTTGGGCATCTCTTTTTTTTTCCCCCTTTTAACGTGTGTCAATCCCTTGGACATAAGTAGCATTAAAATATTTTCAACTTGGAAGCTTGTACCTGAGGCAATTTGTTGGCAGTCACAGATCTTCTTCGGAGTAAGTGATTTGTAGATTGTAGCTCTTGATTTATCAAATCATATGTTGGAGGCGGAGGACAGGAAGCAACCAGCGCACTTGAATGCCTGTTAGAGACAGATGCGCTCTTCCATTCTGAAAATAAGAGTCATGCTAAATAACAGTCATAATAGCAATCAGAGCTGTGATGAGCAGGGGAAGGAAAGTATGGAAATCAGTGGTTTGTGGACTGATCGAAAGTGAAAAGTGTGCTTTAAAATAAAGGACCAATAATGGCTGAAACAAAATAAACTGGCTTTGAAAAAGTGCTTTCCATCAATGTTTGCTGGCACAAAAATACTTTATTAAACATTATTAATGAGATTGTTTTAGTTAAATATGTAGCCTGAAATGGAAAACTTGATAAGTTTCAGGAGAGATTACCTGTCTTAACACTGCACTAATACTTCAAGATGAGGGTTGAGAATAAAAAATACAGAAGTTTGATTTTTTTTTTTTTGAATAATTCACATTCACATGGTTTATTAGCCTGAGTCTTGATTTGCCATGATAAATACTTGAACTGGAACCTAATGGGGAACCTCAGTAGACAGATGACCATCTGATATAACCTGTCACTCTCTGAGCAATATTCAGATGTCAAAATTATAGAAGTGTGAATCAAAAATATTCAGCAACATCAAAGCCTGGATAGTCTTAGAAAACTAATTTGGTATATTATGAGATTATTACACATGCTCTTTAAGATACAGCCTAAAGGTTCCAAACCATTACCTGATGACAAATTAAAGTTGACATATTACATAGACGTGGAAGGAAAACCAGTTACTTTTGAAGTGAGAGAGTCAGAGAATACAAAAGTAGTGACATAATAATTTTTCCGCTTAAACTTTCTTTTGGGTATGGAAGAGCCATTTTAAAATCTTAAATTGTCTTCTTTTTCAGTAAATATATTTTTCAAAGAGATTAATTTTAAATGTTTGCCTCTGTTGGGATAGTGTTTCTATACTGTGAAAGTGGACAGTGTTCCCTTCTGATTTGATTTTTCCAACACATATCTTGGATCCTCACAATTCTGAAATGCTGTGATGACACAAAATTTGTAGAGGGTTAAAGGTCTATGACACGCAGATGAGAATACAGTACATTTGAAGCTGGAATGACTTTAAATTATATAATGCATTATATTGGAAAGAATTGTAGCTTAGTAGAACATATTATGGCATGTACGTTATTTCAGACCCAGGCAACTCCTGTTTAAAAACAAACAAACAAATGAACCAGGTTGCTAGTTGCAGAGACAGAAAATTTGTCCTCTGAGACTCATGGAAGCTTTAGCCTATCACAGTGACCCCTGGGATAGAGGGATTAATTCAGCATTATGCAAGTGGATCTCTCTTTGTGCAGCAGAAGTTTCTTTCTTCATTCTTGCAGCCCTTCGACAGGGCCCTCTCACATCTCTCTACTTGGAGGTTAATTATTTTGAGGGCTAAGAACATTACTGGAGTAGCCTATGAAATGATTGTGTCTTCTTTCTTTTCCCTTCCCCGGTATGTCTCCATGTGTCTCACTGAAGATATATATTTTGATTCAAAGGGCAGCCAGAGACACTCTAATTTCAACAGCCTTCTATTTTAAGAGTTTACAGAGAAATATAAGAAAGGAAGTCACAAATGCTAAAGGTGTTGACCAACAGGTTGCATCTAATTGATAGAATTAGAAGCACACAGAGGTTGCCTATTCTTATCTTCTCTCACTGTGATTACAGGTAATTCATTTGTATTTAAAGTTCATTTTATATATGCATCTACACAAACACATTAGGGTAGTCATTCACCAAATGGACCATCTTCCTTATAAAAGGTAAAATGTTACTATATAATCTTGGTCTATGTAGTGATTATTTCAAATTTATAGTAGGAAAGCTGATTCTGTGGAATAAATGAAATTTACATATCACTATTTGTACATCAAGTTGGTGGGTAACCAAGGGTAGGCAGAGGTTGTTCAGTATTATTTGAAAAAGTTTTTTATTGTGACGCTGAAAAAGAAAGGTCAGTTTAATGTTTTGCTTTCTCTTAAGTTTTTACTATGTAAACCATCTTGAGATGTTGAAATTGCCTTCAAAATAATATTAGGGTTACTGTTCTTGTTGCTAAAGAAGATTAAGAATTTTTGGTGTTAGCAACTTCTCAAAATTGTAAAGGTTTTTAAACTGCTTTTCATTCATATGGATGCCAAGGTAATTAATAAAAGGCAGTTGCATCAATATAATGCAATGAAGTTTCTATAATAATTTAAATAAGCAGATAACAAATTGAAAAGCATAAAATAAGCAGGGACAACCTTACCATTTAAAATTACTTTGCCAATAAACAAAGCACCAATAGTTAGTAAAGTATACCAGATTTTATGTAATATAAAGTTACCTCATTATTTAAATGCTAGAAATTAGGTGACCAGTTGGTGATCATGTTAATAGGAATCCTTGAAATTATAATCCAATCCTATTCTAAAGTAATGTGAACTGCTTGATTATGTAAGAACACTGAGAATACAACAGCTTTTTATAAAACAGAAGAATACAAAGTGGCTAGGAATTATTTGTAGAAGTAACATTGCCTCTCAAATTCTGGGAGAGGAGATAGAGAATATTTTTTTACTGAGATAAAGAAAGCAAAAATTTCCAGCAATGTACCTCAAATAAGCATTTTTTAATGTGCATAATTTAGTTTTATGTTTATAATGAGGATTGTGGAAAAGATCCAGCATGGGTTTCTTTAGTATTTTATGGTACCACAATCACGTAACAGCTGATGTTTTTGGATAATCCAGAACAGATTAAATATCTTGGATGAAGCTTTTAACCATCCTGCTTTTCCATTATAATTATTTTCAGGTATGAGGCATTCAATATTATGTAATTGAATGATAAACATATGGATAAAATTAATCATGATTCCTAGGGAATCTGTATTATAAAATATATAAATTATTTTTTAAAATTGCATTTTCAGTAAAATCAGTAAAATTACAGAATACAAAAAATCCAGTATCAATGGCTGTTGCCAATTTTGATTTCAATAAATATATCCAGTATTTTTAAGAGGAGAAAACATTTCAAGAACAATTAAACACAACAGTTCTAAACATTAAAACGTATCTCTTAAACACCAACGGATCTGATTATTGTTCATTATTTCAGTGATATAAAACTACAGGTATTCCTCAATTTACAACCACAATTGAACCCCAAATTTCTTTTGCTAAGAAAGATACATTTTATGACCTTTCTTGCCATAATTGTTAAGTGAATCGCTACATTTGTTAAGTTAGTAACACACTTATTAAGCGAATCTGGCTTCACTTTGCTTATCAGAAAAATCTAAAAAGGTGATTACATGAACCCAGGACATTGTAACTATCATAAATGTCAGCTGCCAAGCATTCAAATTTTGATCATGTGACCATAGGGATGCTGTAATGCTAGTAAGTGTGAAAACGGTCATAAATCACTTTTTTCCATGCTGCTGTAACTGAATGGTCACTAAATGAATGGTTGTAAGTTAAAGATTATCTGTATGCTGTTTGTATGTGTGTATTTGCCCCCACACCTTATACCTATGTTCAACCTCCATCTAAACTTCTTAGCAGAGTATTTTAACTTTATAATCACTACCAGGAAAGTTCAAATTAGAGTATTGGTCTGGTTTGGTCTAGTGGTTAAGGCACCAGGCTAGACAGCAGAAGACTATGAGTTCAAATTCTGATAGCCATGAAAGCCATCTAGGTGACCTTGGGCTAATCACTCTCTCTCTCAGCCCAACCCACCTCACAGGATTACTATTGTGAGCAAAATAGGAAAAGGAAGGTGAGTGGGATATGTTCTCACCTTACGTTATTTGTAAAGATAATAAAGGCAGGATGCAAATAAATTTAAAAATACTGTTGACAAGATCCCTTCACCACCATAAACCTTTAGTGATATCTCCGTAGCCATTCTCTTTCAGTGCAATACCTTAGAAAGTCATTCCAAAGGCGAAGATATGATCTCTTCTGCCTTTGGTGGAAACAGTAGAAAAAGAAAAAGAAATAAACTGCAGATACTCTTCTCCATAGAAAATAATAAACAGAACAAGTATGCTGTAGTCAGTTAAGGAATAGAACTATTGTCTCTGTCTGCAAAATCTGGATGCTCACTAGAAAATATCAGTTCTTGGCCATCACCTATTTCTCACCTGGAATTTGCATTTCACATCTGTTATAACCCTATTACAGGCCAGTGCAGCATTAGACATCTCTTTCATAAAAAACCAAATGATCATGGTCAGTGCTACCTCCTTTTTTGTGTGTCTTTTATTCAAGCCTTCAAAACAGTTGATATCTCTGTAGGCAGATGCGCTATTGGCAGTGCGATGGAGATTTTAGTGGAGCAACAAACAATAGTATTTTAGAAAGGTTCTCTCAAATGGTTTCCATATGCCATGTGATAAAAAGCCCTTGGCTTAAGTCTCGGTGTGCAAGAGGAAGGGGATCTGTAATTCCACACTCCCTTCCTTCCCAGCATACATGTCCATGGAACTGACCCAGTTTTGAATAAGGTGGGTGCTATATTTCTATATGGTGCTATATTTCCAGTATTGTTTATATTTTGATGGACTGGTATCTTTTAGGATAAACAACCCTCCTATCTGTTTAGGATATCTCTTCAGAAAAAAAATACATGGAATAATACTTTGAATATTATTCAAATATGAATCTTGCTTAGGCTTTGGAAATTATTCTTAAGAAATAATGTAATGCTGTATATGTATGCTTCCAAATCATAACTGAATTTAATTGATCTCATTCAAAGATAAGAAAATTTAGAATTGCCTATGGTTTGTTACAGACAAACTGAACTATGTTTTATTTAATGTTGTTTTGGCCATATTTAAGTTGCCTAGGCCTGCAGGATATAGTAAGCACAAGCCAAGTTAAGACAAAACTAAAACCACAATATGTCTTCATATAGTTTGTGAATCTGGACATTCAATCTTACAGATTCTTCCCTTACAGCAAGCCCCATTGAAATCAGGACTGGGTTGAAGGAAGGATGAATGGATGAATGACTTAGTGAATGAGAGTCAGAACACACACACTCTCTCTCTCTCTCTCTCACACACACACACAGTTCAAGTCTATAAAGACATACCTCTCATGATCCATCTTATAATAATAATTACAGAATTAGCATTAGCAATAGCACTTAGACTTATATACTGCTGCACAGTGCTTTATAGCAAGCAGTTTACTGAATAAGCATATTGCCCCCAACAACCTGAGTCCTCATTTTACCGACCACAGAAGGATGGAAAGCTGAGTCAGCCTTGAGCCAGTGAGAATCAAACTGATGGCAGTGGGCAGCCGGCAGAATTAGCTTGCAATATTGCATTCTAACTCACTGTGCCACTACGGCTCTTATTGTCATAATTACTGTCATGGCTGAATAAATGAGCGCTTAACTCCTACTAATAATTACTAGCCACCATGAGTAGAAAAATCCCATTTAGACCCACTTCTGGTCATAGCAGAGAAGCAATAAAGAGCACATAACTTGAAAACTGTCAGACGAAGCAAAAGAAGAGCAGCAGCACAATCAAAAGATTGGAAGGTTGGAGTTCATGTAGACCAACATCTGTCTAACATAACACAAAATAGAAAAAACACCTGCTAAAAACTAAATTAAAGGTAACCATTCAATTCTTCTGAAAAAATAATTTCCTGTTAATTCAGTTTGAGATTAAGATATGAAGCTTACACATAAAATGTAGATTCCTCTGCTCTTCCTCTAAGATTCTATTCCTGAAAATCTGATCACCGGGTTGTTGTTTTTTTTAAATTAAATGTGTATGCCAGCCTTCAAAATGGAATTTTGCTGGGACAGCTTATTACACAGTTCAGGACTGACCCATAATATCTTCTAACTATTCTCTGCCAATCAGGATTCCAGCTCACATAGGATCACTATGTAAAAGCTCCTTCAATACAGATGCCCATCTTTAGTGCAGACATAGCAAGTAGGGTAAAGAGATTAACCAATCTCTTTGTGTGAATTTTTTAATTTTCATCTACGAAGTGGATTTATGAAGCGGAGCTAGTGTGGGGAACACTGTCTTCCCAGAAAAAAGCTTGCTTCCTACAGATGTAGTCCTTCAAAAAGAGGTCTACTCACAACCAACAGGTGCCTAGAATATCCTTTGCTTTTTCTCAGAAGTAAGGGTGAATTCAGGGCTACCCAAATGATGCTGGCCTACAGCGAAAAGATCTACCAACCACGTCAGGAAAGCCAGAAAAGTTGGCAGCTGTAATGCTGCAGAATGAGGTCGCAATTCTCCAACCCTCTGTTTGAGATTCCAACAAATAAATTATCCAATTTGGGGAGGGGGATTTTGCAGGCAGTATCATAATTATACACTGCCATGTGTTGGTTACAAATATGAGCCAGGATGAAAGCGTTGGTTAGGAATATGAGCCAGGATGAAAACCAGTGATATGTGGAATTGAAGCAAATCCTTTCTCTATATGATTTCAGGTTAAATTATCACCCTTGTCCTTTCTGGAGGTACAGAAAGAAAGCAGCTCATCTGAACATAGCCTATAGTATAATAATGCAGGTTGTTACCCTCCAATTATTTATACAAATTGTTTCTCTCACAAAGCCGATCTGAACGACACTTCATTTGAGGATTACAGTCTTAACTACAATAGTAAGCATATTGTTTGTGGTATGTCATTTGAAGTCCTCTTTCTCCTTCTCGCTCTAGGCATGTCATATTTATAACCTTTTCATTCTTTTAATGAAAAAAGAAACCGGAAACAAAATTCCAATAACATTGTCCGTGAGAAGGTAGCAGTTTAAACATGGATGAATGAAACTGAATACAGTAGAAAAATAATGTTTCCATGTTGCTCTTTTGCTATGCACACAGATAGCACACTAGCACAGGATTGATTCTGTATCCAGAATATAAACTCAAGTGCTTGTATGATACACTTTGGCTGCATTCAACTAGCACTTCCCACATTCCCCAGCCATCCCTGCCAATGTGAATCTTGTCTAACCAGGAATAGATCTGTGGGTCAAGGCTAAGGGAGTTCAGGTTACAAGAACTAGAACACAGCAGAAGACAGATTAATTCAGGAACAGCTAAGATTCAACTGAGCAGTTTTATATTATATTGCTGTTGCTGCCTGTTCCACTCTTTGGTCTCTTCATCCAGAGAAACAATTCACAAATTGTATAGTACATTGCCAGATAGGTTATACCTGTAACAGTATGTGGGGATAACCTTGGGGCGGGTAGAAGAGCCTGCAGTACTTTCAAACTTGTAAGATTTGGTTAATGTAACCTAACAATAAAGTTAGAGTTATTCCTTCTACATATCAATAAGAAGAGAATATTTGTAACTCAGGGTTGAACTATGGGGTCCTTGGTGCTCTCTGAGCTTGGTGGTTTTCTTGCAGACATTTCATTAGCAAACTAAGTAGTTAATGCATTGATGATGTTACCTAGTATGGTAATGGTAAACTCAGAAGTACCAAGGACAACACTTCTAGGTATGCTGCTTGTCTGGTCTATCATGCAAGCCTGACATCAGTCTTGCAAGTATGAAAGTACATTCTCCCCCTCCTTGTGTATACAGTCCAAGAAACTAGGGATGGTCCCTTCTGACAAGCTTGCCATGCTACATGCACTCCCAGTTTTACTAATGGTAGTAAGGCTTACGGTCACTAATTAACATACTCATAGACCTGGAAAACAACTACTCTCGAAGCACATTCAACTGAACACTGAGGCACAACTGGTTCTTCAGAATACACCGTGAATTTAAAATGCCGACAAGACTTTACTGATTGAGGCACCAGCCAGAAGGATAGAAGCCAAAGATGTAGCCAAAGATGACTCAGAGAATGGGCAGGTTTCAGGACCCCTCAAAATCCTTGCTTTGTTGATTCTTAGATCTAATAGCTGTTGATGGGACTTGGAGATGGGGGCTTCCATGTCCTCAGCCCAATTTCTTTTGTCTGTTTCAGGTGACACTTTTTTTCTGTTTCCTTAATGACTTGGTTCTTTCTTAACTACTTCCTTTGAGGGATATTTCAGACAAGATTCCTGGTTTCTGATATGCCATACTTTAGGTATGGCAACCTCAGCCTAGTCTCACAGCAACACCGACATTCCTTTTGAAGACTGAGCTGCCATTTGACCATTGTGCAGTCTGCAGTTCTTCCACGTCCCCCAAGATCCTAACTACATTACAGTACTACTTACTCTGAACATTCAAAGCACTATCAGCTTTGTATCTTTTATAATTCTGGTGGGTCTGAAGCAAGTCTATGAGGTTACAAGAGCACTTTGGTCTTGGGGTTGCGTAGTTTCTAGAAGGTCATGAGGCTTATGGTCATGTCCCAACTTCTCTTGAAGTCTGCAAACAACAGAGATGAGTATAAAACCCTTGTTTTCCTTGTTCAGTTTCAGGGTAGTGCTAACAGAAGTGTGGTAACACATAACATGCATATCAACTGCATCAATACTGGGCCTGATTTATCGACTGCATCAATACTGGGCCTGATTTATCTAACTAATGCAACTAAGGCCTGTAAAGTTTTGTGTTCCCCAACAAGCATCCCAAAATTCCTCTGCTGAAATGAAATGGCAAAATTACTAAATATTAGCAGTGTTTTTTTTCCTGTTAAAGCAAAAAAGATAGATAAGTTTCATAGGGGCATTTAGAAATAGCTTCTTGGTGTGAACAAGGCTTCATGAAAGCATGACTTGGTTCTCATATTTTTATATCTTTCTATCTTTTTCTTCATATTCTTTTGCTCAGTTGCCTCAATTGTCCATTAAGTTCTCCTAAGCTACAAAAAGAATCGGCATCTACTGCTAAGCTTCGGAAACAAATAAACAAGCAGAACCTGCACCAAAAGATTATAGTGTGAAAAGCTGGACATTGTTATTTATTTCAAAATACTTCATTTTATTTGCTCTCCTACCAGATTTTTCATTGCATTATGAGGCATGATGGTGTGGGGAGAATTTTCCCTGTTAAACATATTATTCTGTTCTGTTCTGTTCTGTTCTGTT